>CM029014.1:51437046-51540965 GCA_016801055.1 Panax notoginseng | reverse complement strand
TTGACAAAACTCTAGCATTATAGATAAACCCCTATATAATTCAAAAAGTCAAATACGACTTTATATAAGAATTTTAAGTCGTTATGTAATCGTGATAATATAAATAATTATAGGTATTATACTTAATTAGGTAAAATCCTAATTTACTAGAAACCCTAATTATTGACTTGAAACCCTAATCGCAATATTATGTACAAACCCTAATTCTTAAATTAGGTACCCTAATCGCTAAATTGGAAAACTGACTGTAATTAGTATATCTTAAACTTAATATGCAAGTTTAAGTAATTATGAAATCTAATCAAATTAAGGAAACCCTAATTTTCATTTTAGAAACATTAATTTTCATTTTAACCTAATTTGAAAAATCCTAGAAACTAAATTTTTTTTAAACCTTAGGGTTTAACCCTAAGGATTTGCCAAGTTTTAAAATTACCATTAAATTCTCAAGACAAATGACATTAATACCCCTCTTGCATTATTGTATGTAACTTAAAAATCTTGCAATAATTGGAGTTGGTGAACCACTTTTGACTTTCTAGAGACCAAATTCTCAGCACATAACTTATATATCATCAGCCACTTCATTACATGTTATATATATCGATTAAAGAGAGAGAAAAGTGTGCATTATTGCTCATTTGATCACCAACATTCATCCAAGACCCCCTCTCTCTCTCTCTCTAACCTACGAATTATTATAGTAAATCAGTCCCTAAAGCACGCCCCACTAACACACATAACAAATCAAAGGCCTAGAATCAAGAAATTGTTCATCAAGGTATAAAACCTAAATTTAGAATCTGACCTTTGATCATGTGTTAGAAGTTATGATTTTGTGTTGTAATAGGTTGTTTATAGTGTATATTGATAATCTGGGTTGATAGATGTTAGATCTATAGCATCTATAGGCTCAGATTTGATGTTATTCAAAATTTGAAAAATATTTTTTTTTTTCTGACAACGAATGTCAGACCTTATATCTCAGTGATCGTTAATAATTTTTGTGTTTTGAAAGATTTTAGTTGTAGTATGCTATGAAATCTGTGTTCTAAAACTTGTAGAATGACCAAATCATGCATAGAATGTAATGTATTGTTGGTCAAACCTAGTTGACCGAGCTTGACTGAGCATTTCTGGGTGACCCAGAAACTGCCCAGAAATCTCTGACAAGATGTTCATCCCTTAGATCTTTCATATGCTTGTTGTTTTGTTCTGTTTGTTGTTTCTAACTTGTAGTCTGGTATTTGTACTGTAAATTAAAGCCTTTAGAACACAAAATGATAATCAGGTTTCATATAATAGACGGTCAAACCATGCAAGAAGATCACAATTTCTGTTTTCTGGGAAACCCAAAAAATGTATGAAGGTGATCTCTGACATGGTTTGACCGAACCATATCTACTTGATTTGTTGTTGTTATATGTATTACGTGTATTAGATCTCTTCATTTACATGTTATCTACATACTGAAACTTTTAAATCACTAAAAGAACACAAGAATAGCAAGTTGTGGAAGCCCAAAGTAGGGCAGTCGAACTGTTCTTCATTTCTGGGTAACCCAAAAAATGAAGAACAGTTCTGACAGCTTGTTCTTGGACTTAGATTTTGCATTTGGTACATGTTTTGACCGTGTTTGTTTTTGGATCTTGTAGTATTACATTAGTACTACAAGATCTGACCAACAACATGTCTATAAACACATTATACATAGATTAATTGATGGACAAACATGGTCCCTTGTCTACTGACTTTGAAGATCTGGGTTTCTCAAGAACACTTAGGTGACGGTTTCTGTCGCTAAGCTAAAGGCTTTAGCGACAGATTTAATAAATTTATTTTATTTAATTTCTAAAAATCATTTAAAAATAGAAATTAATTTCTAAAAATTACAAAAATTATTTTAAAAATTATTTTAAGTTATAAAAATTAACTTTTAATAATTTGACATATTTTCATAAATATTAGTATTTATTTTAATATTATTGATATTTGATTTATTTAATAAATACATTAAATAAATTAATTAAAAATGATTTTATTATATTAAAAATTATTTTAAATGATAATAAGGTATTTAATAATATTTTAAGTTATAAAATATAATTTTTAATATTTTAAAGTAAATTTCATTAATTATTTAATATTAATGATATTAGATATATTTAATAATTATATTAAATAAATTAGTTCAAAAATTATTAAAATCATTTTAAATGAATTTAATATTATAAAAATTATTTTAAATAAAAATAAAGAGTTTAAAAATATTTTAACTTATAAAATATAAATTTCAATATTTAAAGGTAAATTTTATTAGTAATTTAATATTAATTTATTTAATAATTATATTAAATAAATAGTTTAAAAATAGTTTCATTAATTTAAAAATTATTTAAAAAGGATATAAATGATTTAAAAATATTTTAAGTTTAATAAATAACTTTTAATATTTTGATAAATAAAGACTTTAATATTTAAATATTAATGGTAATTATTTAAAAGTAATTATGATTGTTTTAAAAATCATTTAAGGGTAATATTATTACTTTAAAAATATTTTAAGTTAATATAAATAACTTTAATATTTTTGCAACGATTTCATTATAATTTAATATTAATTAAATATTAATGATAATAGAATTATTTAATAATTAAATCATTTAATAATGATTTCGGTGTTTGAAAAATCATGATAAATTATAATAATTGTTTAAAAATTATTATAAGTCATTTAAAAATAATATGACTGATATTTACATTTATTAAAATACATAATAGAGTTTTAGACTCGATAATTACCCGATAAAGTCGTCGGTACACCGAAATATTTTAAAAATTGATCTGGACTTAGATAGTATGATTAGATAAGCATTTGTTTGTGATCCAATGCCTGTTAAACATATATGACAATGTGATTAGGTTATGTGTTGACTGCAAATAGCAGTACTATATGTTATAGTATGTTATTCTAATCGAACAAATGATCTTATTAATGATAGGTCTTGATATAAAAGATAAAACTAAGTTGTGTTATTGTAAGCAGTAGCTCAGGCAAGTATCCTAACTTTGCATTTACTTTATACAATGGACATGAGTAAGAAAGTTTTAGAATTATATAATCATTGTGCCAGATTATTAATTCTATTGTTATCGATTTTGTATCCAATCATTTATATTCATACAAGTTCTTAAATTATCCGATCATTGTTTATCAACACAGTATTATGTATAATTCAGATATTTATTTTGTTCGTTAATTTCTAAATATAGTTATACAAGTGTCCTCACTTGGATAATCATAGTATTTAATCACATGGTGATACATACTTATTGATTTCCGGTATGTATACGTTGACTTAAAAGTAGTCTAAGCTATTTGACTCGGCTAGACACAGATTTAAAAATATTGTTGAATGAGATAGAACTTTATTGTTATCTAACCAAATTATTTTGGTTCGGATTCCCGACTAAGTATGAACATCCCGAATATGGGAAAACTTTTGTGCGCCAAAGGCAGATAAGATGAACGATAATATCATTCTTGCATGTAGTATTGATCAATACAGGGCATAACGGACTGATCACCCCCCGTGCCTGTAAGTTATGACGGTTTGTAGATGAAGTTCTGTTAAACCTTATCAAAAATTGTAAACCAAGTTCATAGTCTGTTGACTGCTCTCCATGTATAGTCAGTATGTAGTTTCAAAATTTTGATATGTTGTTATTATTGGTTCAGCTTAGTTCACAATAGTTGATTCGTCGTAGAAGTGTTATTCAAAGAAAATATTTATTTTTTACAACTAATAATTATTGTTGCTATTACTTGTTGGGCAATCAAATGCTCATTCTTGCTTTAAATTTAAATGTTTTCAACTAAGCGTGATCAACCAGAAGGTTCAGGCAAGAGAAAAGGGAAAGGAAAGCTGATCGAATAAACTTATGATATTTTATGTAATAGTTTGACTTTATTAAGACAATGATATCTATTAATTATCATGTAATGACTGTTTAAAGGTCACGTACTTGGGATTAGACTCTAATTTATATAAATTAAGTCTGGTATTTATATTATTATTTTTATTATTATTATTATTATTATTATTATTATTATTATTATTATTATTATTATTATTATTATTATTATTATTATTATTAGTATTATTTCGCTCATAGAAATGGTATCGTGATGCACCGAGTTCAAGTTTCAAGTACCTGAATTTGGGGGCGTCACATTCCCAACATTATCTCATTTCCTTTTTCCAGTCCTACCACCATTACTCCCTTCTCTGGCTCTAGATTGATTTGCCTCCCACCAAAAATTCGCCTCCCCTTTCATCCTATAGGTGGCAAAAGCTGTCTTTTGCCCCTCCGTTACCCTAGCGATCACAAATGCTTCTACAGGATCAGTTGATCCTCTAAATCCTGTCGGTTTGACTGCCTTTAAGTCTTTGAAGTTTGCCAATCGATTTTTTGGCTGATTTCTCGCAGCCGGTATTCCATTTTGCATAGCTTGAGCGACCATATTCGTAAAATTTTGTATCGGGTATGGTTGTCCTCCAGCATTGTTGATAGATTCTTCTGTCCTTTGGTTTCATTTTCATCTTGGTGGCATTATCTGATCAAATCAAATCATGTTCATCCAACTAATTCATTGTACTTTATACCATATAGCATAGCACATACTACTTTAAACATTCGCTATCCCTTTTTGACACAAAAAATCGGGAATTGCTGCCACAACTTATACAAAAGTTGAAAATATTAAATTACACATCATAGAACATACTTGTTCAAGTAATACTAATAACACTTATTTCCTACGCCTTCACTAAGGATCAATTGCATAGTAATCTATATATTCCCATTATCCTCAATAATCTATTTACACATAACTATACCGAGTTCGTCAAACTTACCACACATTATGAGTTCAGAAACTTACCACAATCATATGAGTTTAAGAACTTATCCTAGTCAGACCTTTGTCGTCCATTCGCTGAGGGGTTCAAAAATTTCATATAATTATGAGTCATGAACTTACCATAAGTATGAGTTTTAAGAACTCGAACTTGACCTTATATTCTCTAACTATACTCTACATATCTGTTATACCACCGTTTCTGGGTCCGGTACTATAATTTCCACAATAACCACCCCATTAAGGTTGCTTTCCAAAGTGAGCCTCTATTTCAGCTATTGGCTTTGATATTAGCTCAGTTAGGGAGATTTGCTCCTTCTTTACGATCTAAGAGTATCCTAATCCTTTTCCATCTGACATCTACACATAAATTATCTTGACTAGTAAATAATATACATACACATAGCAAATAATAGTTTTATATAAGTTATCTTTTATTTTATTCTATGATGAATTTATTCAATTCATCTCCTTTTAAACTATATTTGAGTTATTTGTATTTTTAACGTTTCCCTCTGTCCTAAATGTTATAGCCTAAGGTCTAACCCACCTAAGGTTTTTAACCTAAAGCTCTGATACCAACTTGTGATGCCCCCAAATTTAGGTACTTGGAACCTGAACTCGGTGCTTCACGATACCATTTCTTTGAGCGGAATAATAACGATAATATAAATATTAAACTTAATTTACGTATATCAGAATTGTCTAGTGTGACGCCCCCAAAATAGGTATACAACACCCATTCTGAGTCGCCAAAATACATGGTACAGAAACAACCACATCTTTATTATTACAACACAAGAACTGTGAGTTTAAATACAAATATTGTCATTTAGACAATATCCACACTCAAATAAGTCCTCATTACAATTATTGATACATTATTTCACAAAAATGGTGAGGACTACTAAAGTAACTTCTAGAACCATCATTCCATACCCCGACTAGTACTCGCTACATTCTCGCCTCCTGAGAAAAATGGAACAAAAAGGAAAAGGGTGAGCTCAACTAGCCCAGTAAAGAACATTATGACTAAGATAATACAGAACAAATTATCGTTAGTCTTCAACAGGGAAAAATCTAATAGAATACAATAGATAACAAGTTTTAAATCAATAACTGCAGCGAAAACAGCAAACCATTAGAAGAGTCAAGTAGAGAATGAGTTCTACTATCTTCTAAGATTTAAAAGTTCATCATCAATATTTTATCCCTGTAACAACAATCAATAACCATCTTTAATCAAATATTCATCTTTGCACTACAGGCCAAAGATATTCATTTGTATCACCAGTCGGTCATGTTCATCTCAACACCTGTTCATCTTTGCACTACGGGCCAAAGATATTCATCAGTTAATCATTCATCTTTGCACTACGGGCCAAAGATATTCAGTAATATCATCATTTAGGACTGAGGATGATGAAAACTATCTTAAGAAAACGAATCCAGTGAAACAAAATAACAAATATTAAGGATTCGTATTTCGATTTATCCATGTCCAAAAAAATACCTTATAATTATTCATAGTGAAGTAGAATTCAAGAATGATCAAAACATGGATACAATCAAAGCTAGTACCCAGAATAGATATTTTGGACGAAAAGAAGAAAATTTTATTTTTCGGTGAATAGTAACTCGTGAATAGTAACTCGTGAATAGTAACTCATGAATAGTAACCCGACGTGAAAAGTTTCAAATTTGATAAAAATTTCCAACCAATATTTTGGCATAATGATATTGAAAAAATAATATCATTTTTGAATAAAATAACATCCCTTACCTCGTAAAGACAGTACTTCTGGTCGGAATACCGGTATAAGGCTGAAAGACACTTGCTCTGATGAATAGAAACTCTCAAAGTATCTAAATACTCACAAAATACACTCAATAATCTAGAGAGAGAAAGAGAGAAAACTTGTTTCTGGTGTGATTTTCAATTCTAACTTAGCCCTCTAATTATAGGAAAATGTTAGCACGCCGAAGCAGACTTAACCTGCAACCTGATGGCTTTACCTGCTACTATTCCCACCCACCACATTTGAATAAAAATCTCAGCACATTTCTTCACCAACCAAGAGTGGGGCCCACCAATTCTAGAATTTTCTACCAAAATGATTAACTCCGAAAATTCAACAATTTTTGAACCAGTCATCTCGTAAAATTCATAATAAATAATACGTTCATTTTTAACGGTTCAAAATTTGTGGACATATACTCAACTTATATATGTATAACATATCCAAAAATTACCACGATCCAACGGTCGGATTAAAAATTATAACCCCCGCAAAATATCTCAAAAACCCTGATTTTTAATACCTCCATTCCGACAAAAATACTGATAAAAACCTCAACATTAACTCCTTCATTTTTAACCACAAAAATATATCCCTCATTTATATCCACAAAAATAAATATTTCCTTATCATATGAATCAATAATTAATTATTCATAAATAATATTACAGAATCACATTTATGACAACCAGGCCGTTCCCAGGAAAGAGGAGGTTTTCCAATAAGGATTTCTCCTTACTGGCGCGCAATTAGATGACCAAACCTCTCCTTAGACAGAACTTTCTAGACATTGCCAATAATGTTATCTAATAATATTATTCAAATAATATGAATTATTGGTCTGATAATGGAAAATACTGTGTAGTGACAATTATTGAAACAACAATAATATAAAATATCAACGCAACAATTATTGAATCAATAAAATAAAATACTGAACAATAATTACTGTAACCATTATTGAGTAGTGCCTTCTTACGTAAGAATCAATAATTGGTGCAATACAGTGTGCTACTGTGTAACAACGCGTATTACTGTGTTTTAACCACCGGGTATTCCAACAGTATTAACGGTAACAACTACGCCGTTATTAATAAAAACATATACTTGTCGTTTTCTTCATCCAATCGCTTTCCGTTATGGGGCCCACAAAAGACTGCGACGTCGTACGAATATTCCCCGACAGGAAGAATATTCCACGACCAAACGAATATTCCCCGACAACAATGAATATTTTATAACCACCTGCTTATTTAAAATATTTGCGCATTTTACCCATAACTAACCTCATTAATCAATTTAACACTTACTATTTCAAAATAATAAATAGAGGAAATTTAAATTTCATTTATTAATAATTTGGGGTCTTACATCTAGTCCCAGGTATGTGACCTTTACTACATTATTACATGATAGATAATAATTATCATTGTCTTAATATAGTCTAACTATTACATAAGATACCGTAAAGTTTATTCTGCTAGCTTTCCCTTTCCTTTGCCCTTGTCTGAACCTTCAGGTTGATCACACTTAGCTAAAAACATTTACATTTAAAGAAAGAATGAGCATTTGATTGCCCAACAAGTAATAGCAATAATAATTATTAGCTAAAAGGATTAAATATTTTCTTTGAATGACACTTCTACAACGAATCAACAGTTATGAAGTAAGTTGAACCAATAATAACAACATATTAATTTTATATCAAATTTTTGAAACTACGTACTGACAATAAATGGAGAGCAGTCAACAGACTATGAACTTTATTTTCAATTATCGATATTCAATTGAATAACCAAAATTAATTATACGCAATAACAAAGTGAAATATTTTCCAAGGTTTATGCTGAGTGATCCTTAAGTATCTTGAACTTAATTCTCAAGTAACTATCAAAGATTTTCTTTGATATACCCAGGTGTATCAGATAGCCATAAAGATTAAATCATACTCCTCTACAAGTATAATAAGTGATCAACTTCATTATACCTTATATTATGCATAATACTTAAACGCGCGCAATGATAGAATATACGACCAATAGTTTTCCCTTTGTATTAAAGGTTGTTCTTCTCAATCTTACAATCAGAATTTAAATTATAACAACAAAATATTATGATTTCAATATCTAATCGCTTTTTCGATCTAGCCAAAACAATTTGCATCGACCTGTCAATAATAATTGAGTTCTATTCTCGATCCTATCAAGTTCTAACAAATATTCGTCTAGCCATAATAATTAACTAAGACATATCTTAACTCTATCTTTATATCTATGTCTAGCCGAGTCAAATAGCTTAGACAGCTTTTAATCAATGTATACATACCGAAATTTAATAAGTATGTATCAACAGGTACAATAATTATTCAAGTGAGGACACTTGTATAACAATATTTAGAAATTAACGAACAGAATAAATATCTGAATTATACAATAATATTGTATTGATAACCAATGATCGGATAGATTTCAAGAACTGGCATGTCTACAAAAGTATAGATACATGAACAATAACAATAATAATATAGTTCTAAAACTGGCTTACACATGTCCATTGCATAAAGTAATTACAAATGTTAGATACTTGCTTGGTCTGCTGCTTACAGTTACGCAACTTAATTTTATCTTTTATATAGAGACCTATCATTAATAAAATCATTCTATCGATTAGAAATACATATCATAACATATAGTACAGCTATTTGCAGTCAACATATAACATAATCACATTGTCACACATGTTTAACAGTCATTGGATCATAAACAAACACTTATACAGATAAATTATATAAGTTCAGATCAATTTCTGAAATATTTCGGTGTACCGACGGCTTTATCGGATAATTATCGAGTCTAAAATTCTATCGTGTAGTTCAATATTCATTTATATAATTTAAATATAAGTCATATTATTTTTAAATGACTTTTAATAATTTTTAAACATTTATTATTATTTATCATGATTTTTCAAACACTGGAATCATTATTAAATGATTTAAATATTAAATATTTCTATTATCATTAATATTTAATTAATATTAAATTATTAATGAAACCATTGCTAAAATATTAAAGTTATCTATAATAACTCAAAATATTTTTAAAGTATTAATATTACCCTTAAATAATTTTTTAAATAATTAAAATCATTTTTAAATAATTACCATTAATATTTAATTATTAATATATTATTTATCAAAATATTAAAAGTCATTAAGTATAAATTAAAATATTTTTTAACCAGTTATACCCTTTTTAAATGATTTTTTTAAAAATAATAAAATTATTTTAAAACTATTTATTTAATATAATTATTAAATAAATTTAATATTAAATTATTAATGAAATTTACCTTTAAATATTAAAAGTTATATTTTATATCTTAAAATATTTTTAAACTCTTTATTTTCATTTAAAATGATTTTTATAATATTAAATTCATTTTTAACCAATTTATTTAATAAAAGAATTAAATAAATCTAATATCTTTAATATTAAATAATTAATTAAATTTGCCTTAAAATATTAAAAGTTATGTTTTATAACTTAAAATATTATTAAATACCTTATTATCATTTAAAATAATTTTTAATATAATAAAATTATTTTTCTCTAATTTATTTAATGTACTAATTAAATAAATTAAATATCATTATTATTCAAATAATTATAATTATTAATGAAAAATATCCTAAATTATCAAAAGTTATTTTTCATAATTTAAAATAATTTTTAAAATCATTTTTTGTAATTTTTAGAAATTTATTTCTATTTTTAATCATTTTTCAGAAATTATAAAATTAAAATAATTAAATCCGTCGCTAAAGGCTTTAGCGATGATTTCTGTCACGGTTGGTGTTCTTGAGGCTCAAGAACACTGACAATCAGTGTTCAAGAGACTCCCTTTGACCATCTTTAATTCACAATCTAAACATGTTCTAAACAATCTTAAGTATTGATCATGTAGTTTGTATGTAATACTACATGAATCAAGCATTATCTAAGTTATATAATCATGTATCATTAAGATCTGGCCCTTCAAAGTCCTTGTCAGACGGTTTATGGGTTTTTTGGGTAACCCAAAAACCCAGGCAGTGTCATGCATGTAGCATCCCCAAATCCCAGTCCTAATCATCAAGGATCTGGTATACTATTTCTATAACTATTGCGGAAGATATAAACTTAAATTATTTATACATTAAACTTTTACAACATAAACCCCAAGGTCTACAACCTTAACTTAATACATACCTTCAATATCTAAAAAGGTTTACAATACTATTTTCGTCAGAAAATTTAATAGATCTAACTGCATAATAGCTTAATCTTGGACTTTGCCTTTGCCTCTGTCTTTACTCGAGCTTTCATTTTAATCTGAAATTTTTTATCATGATATAGCAAGGGTGAGCATCAAATTTGTCCAGCAAGCATAAGTTTAATTGAGGATATATCATGATTGAAAGAATTGAACAATAAGTTGGCTAACTTTCAACAATATAAACATTGTGAAAGAGCATAAACAAATTTTCTTAGCTGAAAGACCAAGTCAATAAAAATGAATGGTAAATAATGAACATGAACAGATTAACTGAACCAAATGGTAATGAAGGTGATCAGCCTTTCACACCTGATGAACATTTACAATATGCACAACGTGCGAATCAATAATCAATATAGACGTGAATAATCAACAACAATTATTCATTAACATGCTTTGAACATGCAACTCAAGTTTGAGTAAAAAAAAACTTGCCTGAACTGCTGATTACTACTAAGCAATCTAATTTAATCTCTCACGAAAGACCTATCAGTTATAAGATTGATCTTTTAATTAGCATAATATATTTTATCTCACAACACTATTATTCAAATAATAAATTAGCTAACATTTAGCTACATAATCAAACATTGAATAATTCTTTAACTCACTAGTAATATTATCGTCATTTGATAATATTATTATCACATAACCATCATCTTAACTGCTCATCTAATATTATTAATCTTTTAATAATATTTTATTACTTCTCCATTTCTTAGTAATATCTTAATCATTTACAAATATTATTGATCATTTAATAATATTTTAATCACCTTCTAATATTATTAATAATTTAATAATATTCAAATTATTTACTAATATTATTAATCATTTAATAATATTTTAACCATTTTACTTGTTTTATAAATAATAAAGGTCTCACACATTTCAAGATAGACCTTTATTATTTATAAAACAAGTAAAATGATTAAAATATTATTAAATGATTAATAATATTAGTAAATAATTTGAATATTATTAAATTATTAATAATATTAGAAGGTGATTAAAATATTATTAAATAATCAATAATATTTGTAAATGATTAAGATATTACTAAGAAATGGAGAAGTAATAAAATATTATTAAAAGATTAATAATATTAGATGATCAGTTAAGATGATGGTTATGTGATAATAATATTATCAAATGACGATAATATTACTAGTGAGTTAAAGAATTATTCAATGTTTGATTATGTAGCTAAATGTTAGCTAATTTATTATTTGAATAATAGTGTTGTGAGATAAAATATATTATGCTAATTAAAAGATCAATCTTATAACTGATAGGTCTTTCGTGAGAGATTAAATTAGATTGATTAGCAGTAATCAGCGGTTCAGGCAAGTTTTTCTTAACTCAAACTTGAGTTGCATGTTCAAAGCATGTTAATGAATAATTGTTGTTGATTATTCATGTCTATATTGATTATTGATTCGCACGTTGTGCATATTATAAATGTTCATCAAGTGTGAAAGGCTGATCACCTTCATTACCATTTGGTTCAGTTAATCTGTTCATGTTCATTATTTACCATTCATTTTTATTGACTTGGTCTTTCAGCTAAGAAAATTTGTTTATGCTCTTTCACAATGTTTATATTGTTGAAAGTTAACCAACTTATTGTTCAATTCTTTCAATCATGATATATCCTCAATTAAACTTATGCTTGCTGGGCAAATTTGATGCTCACCCTTGCTATATCATGATAAAAAAATTTAGATTAAAATGAAAGCTCGAGTAAAGACAGAGGCAAAGACAAAGTCCAAGATTAAGCTATTATGCAGTTAGATCTATTAAATTTTCTGACAAAAATAGCATTATAAACCTTTTTAGATATTGAAGGTATGTATTAAGTTAAGGTTGTAGACCTTGGGGTTTATGTTGTAAAAGTTTAATGTATAAATAATTTAAGTTTATATCTTCCGCAATAGTTATAGAAATAGTATACCAGATTCTTGGTGATTAGGACCGGGATTTGGGGATGCTACAGGTGGTATCAGAGCTGGGTTTCAGGTATGATAGGCTACCCAAACAGAGCGCCAAAAGTGTGCGTTCATCACAGTTTTTCAACTTTTTACCAGATTTACCCTCTCTCGCTAAAACAGTCATAACTTTTTCATTTCAAAACATTTTTGAGCAATTCTTGAGCCCACGCGAAGATAACTTCCGGGACTACAACTTTTATTCTTTGACCTTTTCCAAATTCTAAACACAGAATTCCAGAAATTCCGTGTAAGGTGACTGTCCCGAGCTAGTTAGACAGTTTTGACACGACTACTTTGAATAGTCATAACTCTTTGCTCCGAAGTCGGAATTAGTCCGTTCTGGAGTCTATGGAAAGCTTATTCAGTGTACTATAACATACTAAAAGCCCATAATTTTCTGGAACATCTAACTAGTCCCGAAATTTCCTTTTTGTGGCAGCAGTCCACTAATTTTCTAAGTTCTTTAAAAATTGTTTTGCTTTTCTTTCTCTTGATCAAGCTTGTTAGCATCCAAAATGATTAGATCCATACATAATACACTATAAAACATGTAGATCTAAGATATTTAGAGTTCAAGATCATAATCTCATTATTTTGACAAAAATCAAACACATAAACTAATTAGAGTTTTGTGTCTAAATTTTTTATACCTTGCTTTGATGCAATCTTTCTTCTTCCAAGTAACTTAGGAACCTAGATGGTATGAAGAAGAACTCCTCTTCCTTTCCTTTGGAGACCCACGGCCCTCTCTTGGGTTCTCTCTTTTCTTTCTATTTTCTCCCATTCTCTCTTAAGCTTCCTTTTACTTAGCAACATAGGAGACGAAATGAATCAGGGATGATGACTTCTTTTTTTTCTTCTCTAACCGTTCATCCCCCCTTTCCTTCTCCTTTTTAGCTTCTTAGCTTCTCACCCATTCTCTCCTCTTAGATTTAGCCAATCTTGCAAAACTAATGCGACTTGGACACATGGCTTGAGTGTGAAACTAAACTTTGAATTTATTTATTTTTACAACACATGCTCTTATTCTCCCTTCTCTATCCGGTGCATGCACCATTAATTTGGCCTCTCTATATATATATATATATATATATATATATATATATATATATATATATATATATATATATATATATATATATATATATTTTACTTGCCCAATTTGATTAGTTTGACATCTACAAATTCCACCAAGTTTTGGGCTAAAGTTGGGTCATCCTTTTAATTAATTGGGCTCTCTATTTTAATTGCTTGGGCCATGAAAAATTAATATGGTCCAATGTCTTAATTTTATATTACCTTATTTATTTAATTAGGATTTCCATTTCCTCAACTATAATTTACATCTTACTCACATACACTTCATTTCTTAACCCAATTAGACTTGCTATAATTAGGTTATAAAATTAATTAACCGAGATGTATAAAATAAATATCTTAGAATTAATATATATTTTATATACCATAATTCTCTCATCCCATAACCCTTAAGTTATTTAATTCTTCATTCCTAATATATAATTAGGATCATACTAGTTTCTTTTATTTGTCATCACATAATATTCGTATTCACTTACTCACATAAACATTAAATAAATTATGGCATGCTCTGCAATTCTCTTAGATTAAGTCACTAGTATATATTTAAATACTAGAACCACTAAATAACAATAACCATTTAGGTTATTTAATTCTCATACATAATTTAAATAACTTATTCAAGTTATACAATTCATTTTGTATTCTTAAATTTAATTTCCTCCTCCTCTCCATAAATTGTTTTCAAACAATTTATTTATATACTAAATATATAATTTAATATATTCAATCATTTATTCAAATATGGATTTAATTTACTAACTGCTTGATACCAATATACATATTTGCATATTGAATCTCCTCTCATATTTTTACTTCTCACACTAATTTTTGACTTTTCTCCATAAAAGTCAACTGTTGACTTTGACCAAAAGTCAACCTTTACACATTTTGTGTTTATTGTCCATTCTGACTAAACTTGACGTCCCGGACGCAACCGAGCAGTCCGTGCTTTAAAATTCTATCTCTAACTCAAAATTTGAGTTTTAAATTACTCTTTTCTTATTGCTAATCGTATTAACTAACGACTTTATACTTATTCAAATTCTTATTTGTCATTCAAGGCCAACGTTCAAGCTATGGTAATTACTAACATAGTTTTATCTTGATCCTTATATCATTAACTTAATTCATCATTCCTCTTGCTAAAATATATATAGCACCTTACTAAGTATATATATTTCTATACATATACGCATCTTCGTTTAACCTTATAACAACTCTTCATGTGAAATCTTATCTCCTTAATAAAATTTCACATGTATTAGTATAACATTTCTTACACTATTCAATTTACATCAAATTTTACAGGTATCATAATACCTTATTATTGATATTCACTCAAATACATATCAATTCATTTCTAGGGTTTTGAAATTTTGTAAACCATATTTCTTTATTCTCATTCAATTAAGAAACCATATAGGTTCTTCTTAAAAATTTTGAAGTTCTTAAAATTCCTTCACAGAAACGTCAATTTCATACACTTATTTTCTGTCTAGGTTCATCTTATAACCTTTAATCCATCATTTTATGATTTTAATAATTATCTAAATTCTCGGGTTGTCACATTCACCCCTTCTTCTAAGAATTTTGTCCCCGAAATTAAAGCATACTAATCTCTGCTTATTCTCTTGATCAAAACTAGGTTTTTAACTTAACCTTTACAATTTCCTCCTTTTAGGATTTCTCATCTATTATCACATTTCACCATAACTACTCACTAGGAGTTTACATCTTCTAAACATTTACCAAAACTTGGTTGTCATAATAACCTTTATTCAATCGTCTCAGATTCTACTCGTACGCAACGAGTTCACACTATTTCATATCCATAATCACATACTACCACAACATTACTCTGAAGAGTTTAAAAAAAAACTTTTCATATCTGTCTGAGGGATCATAAAAACTATAAACTTTGAGGTTTAGGGGTATTTCTACCTGCTACCTCTTTCAATTAAGAAAGAAAGGTACTCTACCTCTGAAATATTTTATATTTAGTATGTTTACAATCACAAAGAAGGTAAACTACCGATGCGGGTACTTTAGATGATCAGTCTGTTGTACCTTAGTAATCGGAACGACTATATGCGTTCTTAGATTGGAATATTTTATCCAATTAGTATATCCCCATTTTCAGGGTTGTTTACCTCAAACTTATCATAAGATTCCGCACCAAAATAATTTGGTTCGGCATAAGCTTTCAAAGAATACTTTGAATTTCATAAACATTTGTCTAGCTGAATCAAATAGCTTAGACGTATATCAATAATTCGAATTTCAATCGAAACATTTCTGGCCAAATTTAATTGGCAATAATTTACCTTTAAAATTCTTAAAATCATTTTATGACGTCATGATACCGCACTGTATTTACAGTCCGTTTGAGGATTTCGTCATTTTGTGACTTTGTCATACTACATCATACTATAGTGGGCTGACGATCTTTAGATCATATCCGACACTAAGTAATTCTGCATTGATAACTCCATCATTTTTATCATCTTTGCACCAGGTTGCATGATGCATTAATGATATAAAAATATATTTTGACATCTCAAATTATTTTTGTCTAGCCGAATCAATTAGCATAGACTCTTCTTTAAACCGTTCAAAAATCTTTGAAAATCATCTTTGGTGTCATCATGCCACAGCAGGTAACGATGTGTTAGTGACCCGAAGTCCACACCTACACACTTGTCACCATGTGTTGAGGATAACAAAATTCATTTTTAAAAGCACATCAATGTGAATTTAGCTTGATGTCAAAAACATCGAAGTCTAGCATAGCTAGAAGATTTGGAATACCTATGCTTCCACCATCAACTTCACTTTCTCTACTGATCCATTACTTAATAAGTCTAGCTATTTCTATCATCCTCAATTCTCCATTCACAACTTTCTCATACCCAGTTCATCAAACTTACCACACATTATGAGTTCAGAACTTTCCATAATCATATGAGTTTCGGAACTTATCTTAGTCAGACCATAGGCGTCCATTCGCTGAGGGGTTCAAAACATACCATATGATTATGAGTCATAAACTTACCATAAGTATGAGTTTTAAGAACTCGTAACTAACCTTACATTCTCTAACTATACCCTACCTATCTGTTATACACCAGAGAAAAGAATCACCTTCTCAACAGGTATATAGCAAATAGCGCGACACAGACATTTCAATGATTATCAGTACCAGAAACTAAGTGGTTGTCAAACCAAACTCGACCACTAATCAACATAGGAAGCTAAGCGGACAATTCCCCGCCCATAAAAAGAATCATACAACTTAGCTGCTGACCTGATTCCTCAATTGAAATCCCTCATCATTCTTACTTTCTCTTTTCTTAATACGAATTTTCTTTAATCCGCATCTTAACATTTATCACTCTTTTCTGAGTTTACATTGTACCATTTTATAGTACCTTCCCTTTATAGCGTCAAGCTATATCATTCCAATCACTTAACATATCATATGTTATTCAACGATTTAATCTGATCACGTCGTGATCTTATTTGGTAATCATTTCTCCTTATACTCATGATCATTTTATTTTACGATCTTCTTATTCTTCTCTTTAATCATATTATATTATGATTTTATTAACACTTTTCATCTTATAGACATAGTTTATTTATTTTCACTTTTCATCATTATTACTGGAGTCAGGTAACTCCAGATTCTTATCCTTATATCTCTTCAAGATTCTTCTTTGAATCTTAATTATCTTTCTCTTTACCTTAATGATGAATTTCCTAAATTCATCTCTTATCACTTAAACTCGATCTGAGTTTATTCCTTATCATCATCTCCGCGATTATAGCCTAAGGTACACCTACCTAATGTTTATAACATACGGCTCTGATACCACCTGTAGCATCCCCAAATCCCGGTCCTAATCACCAAGGATCTGATATACTATTTCTATAACTATTGCGGAAGATATAAACTTAAATTATTTATACATTAAACTTTTACAACATAAACCCCAAGGTCTACAACCTTAACTTAATACATACCTTCAAAATCTAAAAAGGTTTACAATACTATTTTCGTCAGAAAATTTAATAGATCTAACTGCATAATAGCTTAATCTTGGACTTTGCCTTTGCCTCTGTCTTTACTCGAGCTTTCATTTTAATCTGAAATTTTTTATCATGATATAGCATACTTTCTGATTTGATAAGAAAGAACTAGGGACTGGATTTGGGACTAAAATGTTTATCAATTTCGTAGGGTTGGAGAGAGAGAAAGTCTAAGTTGAGTACATGATGAACATATGGGCTAATAAATGAACTTTTTCTCTCTCAATCTATATATATTAAGTTAGATGCAATGTATGGCTGGTAATTCACTGATTGCTGTGTATTTTTGTCAAATAAAAAGTCAAGAGTGGTTCACCAACTAATGCTTTGACAAGAAATACAAGTTAGCTTAATAAAATATGCACAAGGGTAGTTTGGTCATTAGGCTTTGCAAATTTAATGGCATTATGGTAACTTGTCCCAACCCTTAGGGTTTGATCCTTAGGGTTTAACCCTAAGATTCTATAATTTGGTTTTCTAGGATTATGCAATTAGGGCTAAAATAGAAAATTAAAATTTTTAAGAATAGAAATTAGGGTTCACTAATTAGATTAGGTTTCCTAATCAAAAATATCTTGGAAATTAGATAAAAGATTTATTAATTAGCATTATGATTGCTCAATTGGCGATTAGGGTTTACAATTGGCAAATTAGGATTTCTAATTTCACGATTAGGGTTTCTAGTCAATAATTAGGGTTTTTAATTACTAATTAGGATTTTTCATAATTAGCGTTAAAACCTACAATACAAATCATATATCTCATAACACAGTAACTTAACAAATTTTAAAGTCGTATTTGACTTTCATATTAGGGTTTATCAAAGCAATTCTAAGGTTTTCTACTGTCATACCATAATTGGCCAACCATTATCAATACGTACATACAATACATATTTATAGCACTGAAATATAATAATATTTTTTTATTAGTCTTATGCCTTAGTCAAAATCCAGAATTAGGGTTTGGATTCCATATCTGATTTATCTTGCATATATAACATTATTAATTAAGTTACAACAATTAACTTAACTAATCTGAAAAAATTCACATAATAAAATAGTTATTATAATGATTCAAATAATCATTTCATATATTATTTAAATAATATAATAATCATATTTTCATAGAAAATAATTAATAAGATATTATTACTACCAAATTAATTTGTTATTGGAATATAATAATCAATAATTCTAAAATAAAATTATTTGAAATTATTCATGTAATAAATAAATTTTATTTATCACATATATACATACGCTTTACATTGCACATATATCCCCCACCTTTATAAAAAAAATATTTATACGCAAATTTCTTATTTAATTATATAGAAAATATCAGGTTATTACAAGGATGATGACAATGATATAAGAATTCAATTAAATGAAAGCAAATGATAAATTTTAAAGATTTATAATTTAATTTATTCAGAATTTAATAATGTCCAAATTGTCAACATGATACTACTTTGTGAAGTAAAATTCAAGAATAATATTGTATCAAAAATGATTTAGACCGAAAAAAAATTAATTTTTGTCATGAATAGTACTCCGGTTGAATAGTACCCGAGTGAATAGTATTTCGGGAATAGTACTTTGTGAATAGTACTCGTGAATAGTATTTTATGAATAGTACCCGTGAATAGTACTTTATGAATAGTATCCCGTGAATAGTACTCATGGACAGTACTCCGGCATGAAAAGCTTAAAATTTAACAAGAATGTGCAGAAAATATCCTTGTGAAACGATGTTAGATGAAGCACAAATTTTAAGGATATTCTACTAATTTTATAAAGTATAGAAGCAATACTTTAACAAAATGAGGGTATAATCAAGAATACGAGACGAAATAATATAATTCACATACTACAGAATATGGAAGAAAATATTATTCCTTATGAATACTGAACAAAAATAATATCACTTACCTTAGAAGAAGACTGGATACTAGAATAGTGAAATAGTGGAATACTCTTCTTCTTTTTCTCTATAGCTTCTCTCTCTATAATTGCTCTTGTGAGCCTTAGTGAATTGGTGAGAATTAAAGAAGAATGATCTTCTATTTATAGGAAAATATAATTTCGATAATTTCACGTTTTGGGGCTCAAATTATTACAGTATAGTACATTCATCTATACCTCCATTTTTAATTTAGTCCTGCAAGTATTATCAATCTTGCACCACCTCTCCTAATAGTACATACATGTGAATCAATAGTTCTATACACGTGAATCAACAGTAAATTTGCATATGAACTAATAGCAATTAATTGCTCATTTATCCGATTAATTATCCGATTGGTTAATATAACATCCAAAAATCAATTATTATCAAAATAAATATCGATTTCCATTAACACAAATAATTCCAACACAATGGAAATATTAATTTCATTTTTAATCAACACGAACTTAATCATCATTAATATTATAACTCACAATATTTAACGACCAGATCATTCCCAAGAAAGAGGGGGCTTTCCGATAAGGATTTCTCCCTATTGGCGCGCAATTAGGTGACCAAACTCCTTTTCTCGACAGAACTTTCTAGACATCGTCAATATTACAAATAATAATATGAATAACTTTGTCGTCTCAATTATTGATTTAATAATAAAAAATATTATGCAAATGATACTGTGATAATAATTGAATCAATAATATGAGAGATATTATGCAGCAATTACTGTAGCAATAATTGAGTATAACTGAGTGACTTCTTACGTAAGCATCAATAATCAATACCATGTGCTACTATGCAACCACGCGTATTATTATACTTTTACTATCGAGTAGTTCAACCATTTTAACTATAAAACTTTCGCCGTTATTTTTATAAAAAGATATTTCTGCCATTTTCTAACTATGACAATACTTCCGTTGTGAGGTCCACTAATGATTGTGTCGTCATACGAATATTCCCTGATAAAACGAATATTCCCCGACCAATCGAATATTTTAAAACCACTTGCTTACTTTGCAAAATTTATAAATATTACCCACAACTATAACATTATATCAAATCCACAGCATAATATTCAAAAATATATTTCGAGAAAAATTAATCTTTATTCATAAAATTTGGGGTCTTACAACCTCCCCTTCTTATGAAATTTCGTCCTCGAAATTAGGGTACGTACCTGGTATGTCGAAGAGGTGAGGATACCTTGACTTCATTTCAGATTCTAACTCCCAGGTCATTTCCTCAACATCGTGGTTTCTCCACAAAACTTTGACTTGAGGTATAACCTTGAAGCGTAGAATATGATCCTTCTTATCCATGACTTTAACAGGTATCTCTTCAGACGTTAAATCTTCTGTTATCTCGTCTGGTTCTAATTCAATAATGTGGTTCGGGTCTTTCACATATTTACGAAACATAGATATGTGAAAAATGTTATGAACACGAGACATAATTGGCGGTAAGGCGAGTCTATAGGCCACAGTTCCTACTCGGTTAAGGATTTCGAATGGCCCAATGAATCGAGGATTGAGCTTTCCTCTCATTTCAAATCTTGTAATTCCTTTCCATGGAGTAACACATAACAACACATTATCTCTAACATTGAATTCCACGTCCTTTCGATGAAGATCAACAAAACTCTTTTGTCGATCTTGTGAGGTTTTTATACGTTGCAGGATCATTTGAATCTTTTCCATTGTCATGCGTATCAAATCCGGTCCCAACAATATTGCTTCACCCATCTCATCCCAGCATACTGGAGAACGACATTTGCGTCCATACAACGCCTCGAATAGAGCCATGCCAATACTTGTTTGATAACTATTGTTGTAAGAGAATTCCACCAATGGCAAGAACTTGTCCCAACTTCCTTTGAAGTCAAGGACACAGCGTCTTAATAAATCTTCAAGAGTTTGAATAGTCCTCTCCGATTGCCCATCCGTTTGAGGATGATATGCCGAACTAAATCGTAAATCCGTGCCCATAGCTTTTTACAAACTAACCCAAAACTGTGAAGTGAATCTTGGGTCTCGATCAGAAATTATGGATACTAGCATACCATGCAGTCTTACAATCTCATTTATGTAAAAACGAGCAAGATGTTCAAGTGAATAAGTTCCTCTTATAGGCAAGAAATGAGCAAACTTGGTTAATTCATCAACAATAACCCAAATTGCATCAATTCCTTAAGAAACCTTGGGAAGACCAGTAACAAAGTCCATGGTAATGTGCTCCCACTTCCATTCTAAAATTTCAAGTGGTTGCAATGGAACTTTTGGCACTTGATGCTCCGTTTGACATGTTGTCAAGTTAAACACCTTGAGATAAACTCCGCGATCTCTCTTTTCATATTACTCCACCAAAATGTATGTCGAAGATCACGATACATCTTGGTACTTCCGGGATAGATTGTAAACGGTGTGTTGTGCGCCTCCATCATGATCTTATACTTTAAATCAGGGTCGTTAGGAACACAGTCTTGAGTTGACTCGAAGTATGCCTTCTTCATCGACTCTTACTTCCGGAATAGCACCTTCTTGTACTTTCTTCTTTAAACGCATCAGCTCTAGGTCTGTAGCTTGAGCAGCTTTAACTTTATCGATTAAAGTCGGTTCTACTCGTATATTTGTCATCATCACGTGGGTCTCTGGGGTCTTTAACTCTATCTCCATCCTTTACAAGTCATACAAAATGTGTGCACCCCAAAATTAGGTATACATCACCCATCTTTGGTCGTCAGATACATAGTATAGAATACAAATACAACTTACTAATACAACTGTCGCGTACAATACGACAAAATATAAACTGTGAGTTTGAATATAAATATTATCTTCTAGAGAGTATTCATACTCAAAAGGAGTCCTCATTACATTTATTAACACACTATTACATAGAATAGTGAGGACTACTAACTAATACTATCATTCGGACCATCACTCCGTTCCCCGACTTGCCCCAGCTACGTTCTCATTTTCTGAAGAGAACAGTGAAAGAAAGGGTGAGCTCAACTAGCCCAGTAAGAAATATTATGACTAAGATAATGCAGAATAAATTATCATTAGCCTTCAACAATGTTAAACTGATAAAATATAATAGACATCAAGTTTAACTGCAGCGGAACAAGCAATCCATTAAAAGAGTCAAGTAGAAAATAAACTCTACTATCTTTTATGATTTAAAAGGTTTTTCAACATTGTGATCGCTGGGACTCAGCTTAATAAAATAATCTACATCATCGAATCACCACTGCACTACGGCCAAGGATATTCGTGTATTCATTAATGGTCATGATCATGCCAACAATTGTCCATCAATGCACTACGGGCCAATGAGGACTTTTACCACATCATTTGTAACATTACGGTCATGATTATACCGAATAATCCCTGGTCATAATCATACCAAGTCCATCTATGCACTACAGGCCACAGATGACTTCCAACATTTTATAAACATGAGGATGATGACAATGATATAAGAATTCAATAAAACAAGTTCAAGAATTAATTTATCCAAGAATTAACAACGTCCAAATTGTCAACATGATACTGCTTTGTGGAGTAAAATTCAAGAATACTTAGAAGAATATTTTCATGAAAAGATACTGGATAAACCGCAATTATCAAGGATATTCCACTAATTTCATGGAGTATAGAAGTCAAAACTTAACCAACTGAGTATAATAAAGAATGGAATAACAAAAGAAATCACCATGCATGCGATAGACCGCACAGACAGGTTATTCCAACAGAATAATAAATAATGGAACCAGGTCCGACGTAAAACGCACAGACAGAATATTCCAACCGAATAATAATAAAGACGGAACCAGGTCCGGTGTAAAACACACAGACAGGATGTTCCAACAGAATAATAATAAAGACGGAACCAGGTCCGGTGTAAAACACACAGACAGGATGTTCCAACAGAATAATAATAAAAACGGAACCAGGTCCGGTGTAAAACACACAGACAGGATGTTCCAACAGAATAATAATAAAAACGGAACCAAGTCCGGTGTAAAACACACAGACAGGATGTTCCAACAGAATAATAGAAGAATATCACCAAGTATAGGGTAAACCGCGTATACAGGTTATTCCAACAGAATAATAAGAAATGGAATAACAACAGTTCTCTTCATGAATAAGAAAGAATAACACCCCTTACCGTTTTAAAGAAGAGCTGAAATAAGGAAGTAGTTAAGTAGTAGAATACTCTTCTTCTCTCTCTCTATAGTTTCTCTCTCTAGAGTTCAGTGAATTCGTAAGAAATAATGAAGGAATGAGCTGCTATTTATAGAAAAATAGAATGCATAGTAACTAATCCATGAACGGTCCAGATTGATTACTTTAATCTGACGGTCCATATTTAAAGAAAAATCTTTTAAATAAAATATAATATATTCTATTTATAGAATAACTTTAATAAAGTATTTTATTTTATATAAAAAGATGTTTCTGTTTTATTACGTTAATAATACGAATAAAACAAAACGTCATTATCGCTAAATAATTCATATTATTAACTGACAATAATTGAATCAACTGAGTGACTTCTCACATAAGCATTAATAATCAATACAGTGTGCTACTATGCAACCACACGTATTACTGTACTTTTACTACCGAGTAGTTCAACAGTATCAATGGTAAAACTTCCGCCGTTATTTTTAATAAAATATTTTTGTCGTTTTCTCAATCCGACAATAATTCCGTTGTGGGGTCCACCAATGATTGTGCCGTTGTACGAATATTCCCTGTTAAAACGAATATTCCCCGACCAATCGAATATTATATAACAACTTGCGTACTTTGCAAAATTTATAAATATTACCCACAACTATAACATTATATCAAATTAACTCCATAATATTCAAAAATGATATTTATAGAAAATTCATCTTTATTTATAAAAGTTGGGGTCTTACAACCTCCCCTTCTTATGAAATTTCGCCCTCGAAATTAGGGTACGTACCTGGTATGTCGAAGAGGTAAGGATACCTTGATTTCATTTCAGATTCTAACTCCCAAGTCATTTCCTCAACATCGTGGTTTCTCCACAAAACTTTGACTTGAGGTATAACCTTGGAGCGTAGAATATGTTCCTTCTTATCCAAGATTTGAACAGGAACTTCTTCATACGTCAAATCTTTTGCTATTTCGTCCGGTTCTAACTCAATAATGTGGTTCGGGTCTTCCACATATTTGCGTAACATGGATATGTGAAAAACGTTATGAACACGAGACATACTTGGCGGTAAAGCGAGTCTATAAGCCACAGTTCCTACTCGATCGAGGATTAAAAATGGACCGATGAATCGAGGATTGAGCTTTTCTCTTTTTCCAAATCTCGTAACTCCTTTCCATGGAGCAACACGTAAGAACACATGATCTCCTATATCAAATTCCACGTCCTTTCGATGAAGATCAGCATAACTCTTTTGTCGATCTTGTGAGGTTTTTATACGTTGTCGGATCGTTTGAATCTTTTCTGTAGTCATACGTACCAACTCCGGTCCCAACAACGTTGCTTCACCCACCTCATCCCAACATACTGGAGAACGACATTTTCTTCCATACAATGCTTCGAATGGAGCCATGCCAATACTTGCTTGATAATTCCCAACTTCCCTTGAAGTCAAGGACACAGAGTCTTAATAAATCTTCTAGAGTTTGAATAGTCCTCTCTGATTGTCCGTCCGTCTGAGGATGATATGCCGAACTAAATCGTAAATCTGTGCCCATAGCTTTTTGTAAACTAACCCAAAATCGTGAAGTGAATCTTGGGTCTCGATCAGAAACTATGGATACTGGCATACCATGCAGTCTTACAATCTCGTTTATGTACATACGAGCAAGACGTTCAAGTGTATAAGTTTCTCGTATCGGTAAGAAATGAGCAGACTTGGTCAATCTATCAACAATGACCCAAATCGCATCTATACCTTGAGAAACCTTAGGAAGACCGGTAACGAAATCCATGGTAATGTGCTCCCACTTCCATTCTGGAATTTCAAGTGGTTGCAATGGACCTTTTGGTACTTGATGCTCCGCTTTGACTCGTTGACAAGTTAAACACCTTGAGATAAACAGCGCTATCTCTCTCTCTCTTCATATTGCTCCACCAAAATGTATGACGAAGATCATGATACATTTTGGTACTTCCAGGATGGATTGCAAACGGTGTGTTGTGCGCCTCCATCATGATTTCATACTTTAAATCAGGTTTGTTAGGAACACAAAGTCTGGAGTTGACTCGAAGTATTCCTTCTTCATCGATTCTTGCTTCCGGCATAGCACCTTCTTGCACTTTCTTCCTCATACGCATCAGCTCCAGGTCTGTAGCTTGAGCAGCTTTAACTTTATCGATTAAAGTTGGTTCTACTCGTATATTCGTCATCATCACATGGGTCCCTGGAGTCTTTAACTCTATCTCCATCCTTTGCAAGTCACACAAATGGGCCTTTGTGTTGACAATATTGCACTCGTACTTGCATATGATCTTCTACTCAATGCGTCAGCTACCACGTTCGCTTTTCTAGGAATGGTATGATCATAATCTTTCAACAGTTCAAGCCAACGTCGTTGTCGCATGTTGAGTTCCTTTTGAGTGAAGAAATATTTGAGGCTTTTATGATCCGTAAAGATCTCCACCTTCTCCCCATACAAGTAATGCCTCCAAATTTTAAGTGCAAAGACAACAGCTGCCAACTCTAGATCATGAGTAGGATAATTCCTCTCATATTCCTTGAGTTGTCTTGATGCATAGGCTATGACTTTTTCATGTTGCATGAGAACGCATCCCAACCCTTTGCTCGAAGCATCACTGTAGATGACAAATCCCTCCGAGCCAGATGGTATTGTTAGAACAGGTGCTGAAATGAGTCTCCTCTTGAGTTCTTAAAAACTCTGCTCACATTCTTCGCTCCAACCGAACTTTGTATCTTTCTGAGTCAGCTGAGTTAATGGAGTAGCGATTCGAGAAAATCCTTCCACGAATCTCCGATAATAACCAGCTAAACCAAGAAAGCTACGTACTTCGGTCACTGATTTAGGTTGCTCCCAGCTTTGAATAGCTTCAATCTTTGTCGGGTCAACCGATATTCCACGACTTGATACTACGTGCCCAAGGAATGCTACCTCCTCCAGCCAGAACTCGCATTTCTTCAACTTGGCATAAAGCTTGTATTCACGAAGCTTTTGGAGTACCAGCCTCAAGTGTTGCTCATGATCTTCACGACTTTTGGAATAAATAAGGATGTCATCAATAAAGACGACCACAAAGTGATCCAAATATTCCTTGAATACCCGGTTCATCATATCCATGAAGGCAGCAGGAGCATTAGTCAATCCAAAGGACATGACTAAGAATTCATAATGCCCGTACCGAGTTCTGAAAGCCGTCTTTGGAATATCCTCAGTTCTAACCTTCAGCTGATGATATCCAGAACGAAGATCGATCTTTGAAAAGAATTGTGCTCCTTGCAACTGGTCAAACAGGTCATCAATACGTGGCAATGGGTACCTGTTTTTGATGGTGACATGATTCAACTCCCGATAATCAATACAAAGTCGCATACTTCCATCTTTCTTCTTGATGAATAGCACAGGAGCACCCCAAGGAGAAGTACTAGGACGAATAAAGCCAATGTCTAACAAATTCCTGCAGTTGGATCTTTAACTCCTGAAGTTCAATAGGAGCCATTCGATATGGGGCTTTGGAAATGGGTTTTGTACCGGGTTCAAGGTCGATACAAAATTCAATTTCACGCTCTGGGGGTAGGCCAGGAAGTTTTTCAGGGAATACGTCAGGAAATTTATTAACAATAGAAATATCATTCAAAACTGACGTATTTTTGTTTAGATCCGTGACATGAGCTAAGAAAGCTTGACATCCGTTTTTCAATAAACGAATAGCTTTATGGCTTGAGATGACAGCGATTGATTTTAATGGTTTGGTTGCTTGAATTCGCATAATAGGTCGATTAGGAATATGAAAGCTAACAACCTTACGAAAATAATCAATTTTTGCATGATGAGTAGTTAACCAATCAATCCCTAGAATCACGTCAAATGCAAGTATTTTTAATGAAATCAGATCGACAGGTAATGTGTGGGTACCAACTTGAACCAAACAAGACTTATAAACCGTGGATGTAATGAAGGTTTCTCCCAATGGAGTTTCAACAGATAAATCAAAGTCTAATTTCTCCGGAGTCAAATTTAATCGATGAGCGCAAGTAGGAGAAATAAAAGAATGGGTAGAACCGGTATCAAATAAAGTATAGACTTCGTTAGAGTTTATGATAAGCTTACCCGTGATGACCTCATTCGGGTTCCTTGCTTTCTGGGAGGTCACAACAAACGCTCTCCCTTGCACTATCGGTTTTGACTTTTCTGGGACGGCCTTTGGTGTCTCCATCTTGGCTGAACTTGTTTTTGGTAAACGACAAAATCGAGCTAAATGACCTTCTCTTCCACAATTATAACATGCTTTAGACGGCATCGCGCAGTTTGGACTGATGTGCCCCTCCCCTCCGCATTTGAAACATATGATAGGTGGTCGTTCTCCTTCCTTAACAACGGGTGCTGGTGCTGACGTCTTTCCATCATTGTTGAATCTCCTCTTCTTGAAATGACCATTCTTATTGTTTTGGCCCTGATTACCACCGAAGTGGTTACCATTTCTGGCCTGTTGATTCCCTCCACGCTTGTTGTCACCGCTTCGATGACTGCTCTCACTGGTATTATCATTTTGTCAACTGCTCTCTTTTGGTTGCGTTGACTCGTTATCGCGCTCCACTAACTGAGCCCTATTCACAACATCTGAATACAAACACAGTTTATGAGAAATAAGATGTTGACGTATCTCAGGTTTCAAACCTCGCAAAAACATTCGCGTCATTCGCTCTTCATTATCCACCAAGTGGGACGCAAACCGGGACAACTCAACAAATTTAGCCTCATACTGCGACACGGTCATATTATTCTGCTCTAATTTGATGAACTCCACCTCCTTCATGTGACGAACACTTTCAGGAAAGTATTTGTCATTGAACAGCTCTTGAAACTTCTCCCAAGACATCTTCAGTGCGGCAGGTTGAGTACGCTTAATCGATTTCCACCAGTAATCTGCCTCTCCTCGCAACATAAAGGCGGCAAAGGGAACCTTTTGCTCCTCGGAGCATCCCAAGACATCAAATATCTTGGTAATCTGCTTTATCCATGTTTCCGCTATAAGTGGTTTTGGCTCTCCCTTAAACTCTGGTGGTCCCAGCTCCTTGAACTGTTTAGCGGTGACCGTCCGAGAGTTTTCAGTGTTTTCACCTATATTTTGGACAGGAGCCGCTCTCGCCTGCTGTTGCATGAACTGCATAAAGTTTCTGAACATTCCATCATTCATCATCTGGTCAGTGTTGTTGTTTGCATGAGGATTGTCACCTTCCTGATGCACATTATCCTGATTATTGATATGTGGTGAATCAACAGTCGCCTGTGCTCCATTGCTATTCTCAACATTCTCAGATGCCATTTTCAGATACTGCCACAAAATAAAAGTTAATTGATATGTCATATATTATCCTTATATTATGACCGACCAATTAAATACCATGCAAATAAACTTAGGTAGGTCATACTAGCGAAGGAATTTCCCGTCTCTCCCCTCCTAGTTCTATTCTCACATCTTAGCCAGGGATCATATCCCTAAGCTCTGATACCAACTGTGACGCCCCCAAAATTAGGTATACATCACCCATCTTGGGTCGTCAGATACATAGTATAGAATACAAATACAACTTACTAATACAACTGTCGTGTACAATACGACAAAATATAAACTGTGAGTTTGAATACAAATATTATCTTCTAGAGAGTATTCATACTCAAAAGGAGTCCTCATTACATTTATTAACACACTATACATAGAATAGTGAGGACTACTAACTAATACTATCATTCGGACCATCACTCCATTCCCCGACTTGCCCCAGCTACGTTCTCATTTCCTGAAGAGAACAGTGAAAGAAAGGGTGAGCTCAACTAGCCCAGTAAGAAATATTATGACTAAGATAATGCAGAATAAATTATCATTAGCCTTCAACAATGTTAAACTGATAAAATATAATAGACATCAAGTTTAACTGCAGCGGAACAAGCAATCCATTAAAAGAGTCAAGTAGAAAATAAACTCTACTATCTTTTATGATTTAAAAGGTTTTTCAACATTGTGATCGCTGGGACTCAGCTTAATAAAATAATCCACATCATCGAATCACCCCTGCACTACGGCCAAGGATATTCGTGTATTCATTAATGGTCATGATCATGCCAACAACTGTCCATCAATGCACTACGGGCCAATGAGGACTTTTACCACATCATTTGTAACATTACGGTCATGATTATACCGAATAATCCCTTGTCATAATCATACCAAGTCCATCTATCCACTACAGGCCACAGATGACTTCTAACATTTTATAAACATGAGGATGATGACAATGATATAAGAATTCAATAAAACAAGTTCAAGAATTAATTTATCCAAGAATTAACAACGTTCAAATTGTCAACATAATACTGCTTTGTGGAGTAAAATTCAAGAATACTTAGAAGAATATTTTCATGAAAAGATACTGGATAAACCGCAATTATCAAGGATATTCCACTAATTTCATGGAGTATAGAAGTCAAAACTTAACCAACTGAGTATAATAAAGAATGGAATAACAAAAGAAATCACCATGCATGCGATAGACCGCACAGACAGGTTATTCCAACAGAATAATAAATAATGGAACCAGGTCCGACGTAAAATGCACAGACAGAATATTCCAACCGAATAATAATAAAGACGGAACCAGGTCCGGTGTAAAACACACAGACAGGATGTTCCAACAGAATAATAATAAAGACGGAACCAGGTCCGGTGTAAAACACACAGACAGGATGTTCCAACAGAATAATAATAAAAACGGAACCAGGTTCGGTGTAAAACACACAGACAGAATGTTTCAACAGATTAATAATAAAAACGGAACCAGATCCGGTGTAAAACACACAGACAAGATGTTCTAACAGAATAATAGAAGAACGTCACCAAGTATAGGGTAGACCGCGTATACAGGTTATTCCAACAGAATAATAAGAAATGAAATAACAACAGTTCTCTTCATGAATAAGAAAGAATAACACCCCTTACCGTTTTAAAGAAGAGCTGAAATAAGGAAGTAGTTAAGTAGTAGAATACTCTTCTTCTCTCTCTCTATAGTTTCTCTCTCTAGAGTTCAGTGAATTCGTAAGAAATAATGAAGGAATGAGCTACTATTTATAGAAAAATAGAATGCATAGTAACTAATCCATGAACGGTCCAGATTGATTACTTTAATCTGACGGTCCATGTTTAAAGAAAAATCTTTTAAATAAAATATAATATATTCTATTTATAGAATAACTTTAATAAAGTATTTTATTTTATATAAAAAGATGTTTCTGTTTTATTACGTGAATAATACGAATAAAACAAAACGTCATTATCGCTAAATAATTCATATTATTAACTGACAATAATTGAATCAACTGAGTGACTTCTCACATAAGCATTAATAATCAATACCGTGTGCTACTATGCAACCACTCGTATTACTGTACTTTTACTACCGAGTAGCTCAACAGTATCAATGGTAAAACTTCCGCCGTTATTTTTAATAAAATATTTTTGTCGTTTTCTCAATCCGACAATAATTCCGTTGTGGGGTCCACCAATGATTGTGCCGTTGTACGAATATTCCCTGTTAAAACGAATATTTTCCGACCAATCGAATATTATATAACAACTTCCGTACTTTGCAAAATTTATAAATATTACCCACAACTATAACATTATATCAAATTAACTCCATAATATTCAAAAATGATATTTATAGAAAATTCATCTTTATTTATAAAAGTTGGGGTTTTACAAAATGGGTCTTTATTTTGACAATATCGCACTCGTACCCGCATATGATCTTCTACTCAATGCGTCAACTACCACGTTCGCTTTTTCAGGATGGTGCTGAATGGTATGATCATAATCTTTCAACAGCTCGAGCCAACGTCGTTGCCGCATGTTGAGTTCCTTTTGGGTAAAAAAATATTTGAGGCTTTTATGATCCGTATGGATCTCCACCTTCTCCTCATACAAGTAATGCCTCCAAATTTTAAGCGTAAAAACGACAGCTGCCAAATCTAGATCATGAGTAGGATAATTCCTCTCATATTCTTTGAGTTGTCGTGATGCATATGTTATGACTTTCCCATATTGCATGAGAACACATCCTAACCCTCTACCTGAAGCATCGTTGTAGATGACAAATCCCTCCGAACTAAATGGTATTGTCAGAACAGGTGCTAAAATAAGTCTCATCTTGAGTTCTTAAAAACTCTTCTCACATTCCTCGCTCCAACCGAATTTTGTATCTTTCTGAGTCAGCTGAGTTAATGGAGTAGCGATTCGAGAAAACCCTTTTACGAATCTCTGGTAATAATCAGATAAGCCGAGAAAGCTACATACTTCGGTTACTGACTTAAGTTGCTCCCAGCTTTGAATTGCTTCGATCTTTGACGGGTCAACAGATATTCCATGATTTTATATCACGTGCCCAAGGAATGCTACTTCCTCAAGCTAGAACTCGCATTTCTTTAACTTGGCATAAAGCTTGTTTTCACGAAGCTTTTGGAGTATCAGCCTTAAGTGTTGTTCATGATCTTCACGGCTTTTGGAATATATGAGGATCTCATCAATAAAGACGACCACAAAGTGATCCAAATATTCCTTGAATACTCGGTTCATCATATCCATGAAGGCAGCAGGAGCATTAGTCAATCCAAAAGACATGACTAGGAATTCGTAATGCCCGTACTGAGTTCTAAAAGCAGTCTTTGGAATGTCATCAGTTTTAATCTTCAACTGATGATATCCAGAACAAAGATAGATCTTTGAAAAGAATTTAGCGCCTTGCAACTGGTCAAACAGGTCATCAATGCGAGGCAACAAGTACCTATTTTTGATGGTGACATGATTCAACTCCCGATAATCAATACAAAGTCGCATACTTCCATCTTTCTTCTTAACGAATAGAACAGTAGCACCCCAAGGAGACGTATTAGGTCGAATGAAACCGATGTCTAACAATTCCTGCAGTTGGATTTTTAACTCCTGAAGTTCAATAGGAGTTATTCGATATGGGGCTTTGGAAATGGGTTTTGTACTGGGTTCAAGGACGATAAAAAATTCAATTTCACGCTCTGGGGGTAGGCCAGGAAGTTATTCAAGGAATACGTCAGGAAATTTATTAGCAATAAAAATATTATTCAAATCTGACGTATTTTTATTTAAATCCGTGGCATAGGCTAAGAAAGCTTGACATCCGTTTTTCAATAAACGAATAGCTTTATGGCTTGTTATGACAGTGATTGACTTTAGTAGTTTGGTTGTTTGAATTCGCATAATAGGTTAGTTAGGAATATGAAGGCTAACAACCTTACGAAAATAATCAATTTTTGCATGATGAGTAGTTAACCAATCAATCCCTAAAATCATATCAAATGCAAGTATTTTTAAAGAAATAAGATCGACAGGTAATGTGAGGGTACCGATTTGAACCAAATAAGACTTTATAAACAGTGGATGTAATGAAGGTTTCTCCCAACGGAGTTTCAACAGATAAGTCAAAATCTAATTTCTCCGGAGTTAAATTTAAACGTTGAGTGCAAGTAGGAAAGAATGGGTAGAACTGGTATCAAATAAGGTATAGACTTCGTTAGAGTTTATGATTAACTTATCTGGTTCCTCGCTTTTTGGGAGGTTACGACAAATGCTCTCGCTTGAACAACTGGCTTTGACTTCTTTGGGACGACCTTTGGTGCCTCCGTCCCAGCTGGACTTGACTTTACTGTACGACAAAATCGGGCTAGATGACCTTCTTTTCCGCAATTGTAACACGCTTTGGACTGCATCGTGCAGTTTGGACTGACGTGTCTCTCCCTTCCGCATTTGAAGCATACGATCGGTGGTCGTTCCACTATAAGAAATCACACAAAAATGACGCTAAAATTTGTCACATAAAATTTATTTTTCGTCACTAAAACATTTGGTGACGATTGTTAATCGTCACAGAGACCGTCACCGTATGAGTGTGGTATTAGGTTTATTTGATAATATTTGATGTCGTCACTAAATGTTTTAACTTCTGGTGACGATCTACGTCATTGTCACTATAATTAATTACTTTTAGTGACGTTAATAGTGTCACTATTTGAATGAAACTTTCGTCACTCTATATTATGTTTCGTCATCAAAACTTGGTGCATTAAATGACAAAAATCTTTTTTCGTCATTATATAAATGATATTGTTTTAGTGACGAAAATATGTTACCCTATTTAAATCATCTAATTTTAATGACGACTATATTGTCATATTTATGATTATTCTTTCGTCATATTATTGTATTTATCGTCACCAAAAATAAGAAAATAAATGACGACAGAACAATTCGTCACCTAATAATATATTTAACATGACAATTATATTGTTGTCATTTCATATTTTAAATAATATTACAAAATAATTTGTCACCAAAGAGTTATTTTTTGAGACACATTTTTCAATGTCACTAATTGAATACTTATGGTGACGATACATCTCGTCACAAAAAAAATTACTAATAGTGTGATAAAATTAGTTGTTGTAACTAAATGAATATATAACAGTGACGATATAATTTGTCACCAAAGAGTTAATTTCTATGACACATTTTTCTCTGTCACTAATTGAATACTTATGGTAACAATAGAACTCGTCACATAAAGAGCTATTAATAGTTACAAAATTAAAAGGCATCACTAAATGATATATAATAATGACGACATAACTTGTCACCAAATAGTTAATATTAGTGACAAAATCAATTGTCATAACTAAATGAATATAAATAATGCCAATAATATTAATTCTAAAGAGTTAATATCATTCGTCATTAAATTTTAATTTTCATTGACCAAATATTATTTGTCAATAAATGATTATAAATCATGATAATGTAGTAGTCATATTAAGTTGTTTGACATTCTAAATGTATTGTTACATTAACAATTTTCAATAAAAAATATAATACATTTAGTGACCTTTTTAAATCAACTTTACATCTGTATATAATATAAGAGACAAAAGGCAACAAACATTTAAAATAAAAAATAATTATCTTATAAACAAATAGTAGATTCACTAATTCAACAAAATACTCAACTAGGCAATTAACAGTTGCTTAAATAATCTAAGTAACACAAAACTAAATTATATAATCCAAAAGGTTGAAATTCTAACATCCATATCCTTAGAAAATGCTTAATTAAAACCTTCAACCTTGTGGCTATTGACCTTCCAGAAAAAACTCTATCTGCAAATTCATCAAAACATATAGACATAAATAAGTGAAATAGTTATGAAATTAAAAAAGAAAAGTATATAAAAAAAGAAATGTTTAAATAATAAATTGTGAATTTTTCAGAACTATAACTATAACCTTACTAAAAAAATTATGCTATCTTTTTAGGCCCATAAATATGGTGCAATAAAATTATTAGTCAAATGCAATCAAGCAACTAATGAGCTTAAGTTCAAATTCATCAAACAGTTAACTTTGAACAATAAAATAAAAACAAATTCCCACAACAAGAACATTTTTTCTGAGCTTGAGAGTTTGGCTGTCGCAAATGTTTTAGTACAGGAATAATGATGTTCAGAAGCATTCGTGCATAGTCCAGACAGATCTTATATAATATTACATATGTAAATTATTCATTTACCTGAAATTATTTCACCAAGTTTGTAAGAAATGATTTGACAATTATGTTAATAACCAGAGAGCAGATAGTTATAGAGAATCAGCTCAATAAAATCTGAAACCTGATTGTTAAACCTCATTAGCAAGTGCTAAAAGAGTATACTTATACAATTATAATGTATTTATATAAAATATATAGAAGAAACATAGATCTAAAATGTAACACTATATGCTTACATACTATAGTTTATTAGAAGAGTTAAGCATATGGATGCACAGATAGCTCGTTCAAAGAGAGAAGCAGCTACATAATATACAATGAGTTCCTCCCTTTTGCTAGCTATTATTATATTTAATCACCAAAATCCATGTTCATACCTTGGACACAGGGAATTTGAGTTTGTTAGCTCAAAAGGGCAACAAAACCGCTCAAACCCTTCGGCAGAAAAATGGAGCCTGCTTGGCCCAACTGAAAATATTCCAGATGTGTCCGTTTTTGCTCCTGACAGCAGATCTAGCAACCCCCAATTCATTCTTCTTTAGTAGATCCCATAGAACATGCACATCCTCGTACTCGCAAGTTCTCACATCATGGCGTAGCTTCAAAAGGCCTGTAAGTTCCCAAAAAACACGATCAAAGCCATCCAATCTACAAACTTAACACAAAATCCCAACGGTATATAAAAGTTAAAAAATAACAGATGTATGATGAATGGTTTTTAAACTATTTAGGCACATAGGCAAATTGATAACAAATTCTACAGAGCAAAACTAATGGGACACTCATTTTTGATTTATCTTGCTATATTTATGTCTTCTTTTATAAAACGTGTTGCCACTTGGATATGTAAAAATTTTCAAAAAGTAGCAGAAAATTTTACCAAATGCAAGAAATTAGGTAGAGCATGCCCTGCCTCTGGTCATTCCACTAAGCATGGGTAATCTAGATATTCATATATAAGTTTTTCCCCTATTCTTTTTGTTATTGCTAGAAACTTTTTCCACTTAGGGGTGCTATGTATTGGGTACTGCTTAGTTGGCTGGTGAGACACGAACTACACTGTTATGGACTGTCAAACGAACTCGAAAGAGGTGGCTCATATTTTTTAAAAATAATTTGATGTGAGGTGTATAACATATACGAAAATGGTAGCTATCCGACGTACGAGCTAGAAGATAAAAATGCGCAAAGTGACTAAACTGGAAGAAGACCAAGCAGTTGCAGTTATGTAATCCTCCACCGAAAGATCAGCGACCTGTTTGCCATAAAAATTATCAGAATCATAAAATTATAAATGAATGGAGGTGGAGGTTAAGACAACAATCCCCAAACCCACTACAATTTAATCATAAGTAATACATGTCGAAAGACATACACACACATACAGGGACGGAGCTAGGCTTCTTTGCAGGGGGCCATGCCCCCCCCCCTCCCAAGATTTAAATTTTTTTAAGTATTAAGATCCACCCACTTGAATTGTGAGATTAAATTTGTGCTTCGTGGACCTTGTGGCAATCCATTTCATTTCATTATATCCAATTCTCCACTACACAATACACACCAACAAATAAAGTCTTGTTTTACTTTTGCCCTAACATTCGCCATTCCATTTCCGCCCCCAGCTCATCCGTCATTTTGTCCCTGCCTCCTTGGTTTCCAGCTTGAAGATGAAAGTAGTCAAGTAGAGATTCTTTACTTTATTCATTTTCTATTATTTACTTTATTCATTCTCTATTCTTTACATATATATATATATATATATATACATATATATATATATATATATATATATTATGTATGTGCAAAAACAAATTGGGTTTAAAATTGTTGATACGAGGAGTTATCAATTCAATCTATGTTTGTTTGTGTTATAATTTGTCATTGCGTATTTGCATTGTTAGATTTACTTTTATTGAGATTTATATGCACTCCCAAGTCCCAAATAATGCTAGGAATTAGGATTGGTGGAGATAATGGACTGTTTCGTAAATACAGTGGGATTGTGGACCTATGGTTAGAAGAAATAATGTCAGGAATTAGGATTGGTGGGAATTATTTTCTGGAGTTGGGACTTGAGAAGCTCAATGGCATAACCTTTTATCTTGACAAGTCTGAAGGCTGGAAGTTTGATTTTGGCCCCCTCCAAGATCAAATCCTGGCTCTGTCCCTTCACACATACATAGTATGAGTTGGAGTTCTATTACATCTGATAAGATTTATATGAAAACATAGAAAACAAACAGTCACAAAATGACAGGGAATATAAGTGCATTTACTACTAATGAATATTTTTTTCATGATCATACATTAACAGAGAGGTAGTCATAGAGACCTTGGTATATGATGATTTTTCCATTGGGATTTATGAATATTGCTTAGTTCACACCAATTCACAGTAGATCATCAGACCAGGGGAAAAGGGGACAAGCAAATCAGCAATTAAAATTATAACCGAAAGGTTGAATGTGAAACACATTCTTTCTCGGGACTTGCTCAGATTCTTCTCCCCCAATGAGATAGGATATGAAACCTCCTTCTGTAAAGCAAGTACCCCCTTCCATGGAGAGAGAGGCTCAACTGCTGTTACATCACAAGGACTTTGTTTTATGAAAATTTGCCAGAGTTTGGGAAACATTGCCTACTTCACCCCCAGCCCAAAAACATTATAAATCATCAAGCAGATAAAAGCAAAAGAATTTCTACATAACACAAATGAGGACCTAAATTGACAACATTGGTATGCCTATGTTGTGCCTGTGGTCACAAGTGAGAATGGATGCAGAGATAACAATAAATTCACTGTAAAATCCATGTTTCTTGATAAAATTATCTGGTGAAAAATGATTTTTAAGTTGGGGTTATAGATTAAATTGGTATTCATATAATAATTAAATTATTATATGAGAAAATCAACAAGGGACTTGTCCCTTTTTACAATAACAACAAAACTTAAGTAATAAGCCAATAGCTAAAAGTCTAAAACTCCAGTTGGCTCTTTGTTTGATGATTCACTTTAATAATTACTCAATTTTCAAATAACCTAATCTCTGAATAAAATCTATGATCTCTACACAAGCAACCATAATTCTTCACCCATTAACGTATAAAACTAAAACCCATCACGCCTATAGATTATGTAGAAGAATAATAAAATAAGCAACCATAAGAATTGAAGAAAGGAGACAAGATAACATTACCTGGATCAGTTCTTTTCCTTGAAATTTTGTATTAGACGACAAGGGAAATATAAGAAGGGATGAGAGATTTGGTTTTGATAATTTTTTTAACCTAAATGTAAATAATGAAAGAGTTCAAAATATGAGTAAAGTGATTCATGACGGGACTTTTTTTTAATTCAATTCAATTGCCTTAATTGAATGGAAAGACCGCTAAAAAAATATACTCACCGCCAAAAGCGAAATTTTCACCGCCACAAATTTTATTTCAATAAAATCAACTATATTAACTTTTTAATTCAATAAAATCAAACAATTTATTTAAAATACGTTTCTATGTATAATTTACAAAATTAATAATCTACATGCTACAAAAATTAGTAGAAAATTATACTAAATTAGGGACTTTGTTTTGATAATAGCATTCACAAAAGTTTATTTATCTCTATCCCTACTCTGTACTGCTATTGGGTCATTCTATAGGATAGGGATTCAATTTTTTTCACTATGTACCCAACATGTTCTTTATATTGATTCCTTAAATATTAAATTTTGAAATTTAAAATTTAAAATTTAAAATTTAAAAGTTCCAACAATTAAATTTTTGAACGTTGTAACTATTTTTTATTTAAAAGTAATTGTTATTTGAATTTAAAAATTACAATTATTTTAATTTAAAAATAGATATTGCTAGAAATCAAAATATGCAACGATCGTTATGTATTTATGAGAACTAAAACAATATTATTTTAATTATAAAATAATAAAATTTATAATTAGTAGTAATATTTTTTATAAAAATGATCAAAATCAAAATTTGACTGATTTTTAATTTTTTTATGGTTTTCTTTCTTCTCTAAATCCTTTGTTTAAAAAATAAAAATGAGTGAATTTGATAGGCATGCCCAAATCAGTAACTAAGTGAAATAAGATCCTTTAACCAACATAAATTTGCAATAAAAAAGGTGTGAAATGTCATTTTACATAAATAGGGAACGCTCTTTTGATTTTCTCACTCTGAGGAGTCAAATCATATATAGGGATTAAAATAGAGAATTATGTAAAGATAAGGAAACTGTTGGATACTGATTTATTGATATATTCTTCAAATCGAGAGATAGAGAGTCTATTAGGGAACCTGTTATGAATGCTCTAATTATACTAAATTACTCCTAAGTTACTAATAAATTAGGGACCCTGATTTAAAAAAGAGAGTTTGATTTTAACTATACTCTTTAAAAAATAATATTATAAATAAAATTATTATTTTAAAAACTTAATTAAATTTAAATTTTAATTGAGATTAAAATCTTAGAATGTCATAAATTAGTTATATTCGCCACAATTAATTCTTAAAAAATTATTTAGAATAATACAGTGACAAATTTTATCTCTCGCAAAAAAACATGTGAACAATAATATATAGTGAGTAATAATTCATTTATTACAAGATTTTTTTTCCTCGTAAATTTGCATCATAAATTGGCGCCAAATATATTTCTGCCACCTCAATTTTGCGAAAGAAAAAATAAGTTTGATAATTATACTAAATTAATACTAAATTAGGGACTATGTTTTAAAAAAGAGAGTTTGATTTTAACTGTACTCTTTAAAAAATAATATTATAAATAAAATTATTATTTTAAAAACTTAATTAAATTTAAATTTAAATTGAAACTAAAATCTTAGAATGTCATAAATTAGTTATATTCACAACAATTATTTCTTCAAAAATTATTTAGAATAATACAGTGACAAATTTTATCTCTCGCAAAAAACATGTGAACAATAATATATAGTGAGTAATAATTCATTCATTACAAGCTTTTTTCCTTGTAAATTTGCATCATAAATTGGCGCCAAATATATTTTTACCACCTCCATTTTGCGAAAGAAAAAATATAAATTGTGAAGGATAATTCTTTCGCTAATAACTATATTGGGGATAATACACTCTTTGGTCACTATACTAGGGTCCGATTTTCATTGTGGTTGCTGAAACTTTTTTTGTTACAATCGAATAACTGTACTCTCAAAAATTACAAAATAGTCATTCTGTTCGATTTCCGTCCAAAAATTTGACGGAAATGCTGAATGTGCATATTGACCCGTTATTTGTCAAACTCCCGGCCTCCCCAAATTAGAAACCTTATATTCCAACAAAAGCCATTAAACCAATTATCTATCATGCTAAAATATATGTAACACTAATATTTAAACCACCTAGCATCGTTTATATGCATATGAAAATGAGATAATAATAATTGTAATAATTGTAATAATAATAATAATTGTAATAATTATTATTGTAATAATAATAATAAATTTTAAATAATAATTAAAATTTTAAATAATAATAATTTTTGTAATAATAATTAAAATTTTAAATAATATATATATTTAATATTAGCTCGGTTTAAAATTAAATTTATATTTATTTTGTAATCTGTTTGGCCGATATTAAAGTCTACATTTGATTATACAAAAATATATTCAACGTAAAAAATTTAAATATTTATTCAATTTGATATTTAAAGAAAAGTGTGCACGAGTTTAACATTTTTTGACAATATAATTATTAAATGGTCGACAGTTGACTTTTAAATTATACTTTATATATTGAGTAACCGTTTAAACCTTAATTATTTCAGGGGAAAAAATCAGTAGAAAAAAGGGACAAGAAATATGTTTAACCAAGGAGGTAAATAACATATTGAAATAAAAGATTTTGTTTTGTATCAAACAAGAATAATATTAAATGATGGAATGGACATTTGGCGTTTGCATCAATGGAAATAATACCCAATTTATTTAATAAATAAATAAATAATTTAACTGAAATGGGAAAGAATTTTTTTAACAATAAATATTGTTATAAAAATATACTACTTTGTAACCAAATAATTGAATGACTATTTAATTAATTACTTGCATAAAAAATGATATATTTAAAACAATTGTTATCATAATATGGGTTTAATAAATCTCCATCTCCATTATACTAAATGAACCTGAAAGATAAAAACATCTAACCAGTACAAGCAGCAGCAATTATTTGGCAACAAATGGCGGATCCAACAATACCAAATCTATGAACAAGTCGAGAATGGATAAAATTAATACCATACTGCTCTAAACATTGCAATACTAAAAACAAAATTCTACGTTTCCTTTCCTAGATGAGAAATCAAGAACTAACAAAATTAACAACGCAAAGGACTAGATTTAGTAGACTACTAGTTTTCATAATTCGAAACTCCAAATTCTGCATGGGAGGAAGCATCAGACAGATTTCTATAATAATAATAAATTTTAAATAATAATAATTAAAATTTTAAATAATATTTCCACTAGTTTTAAATAATATTTACAATAATAATTATTACAATTATTACAATAATATTTACAATAATAATTACTACAATTATTATTATTATTATAATTATTACAATTATTATTATCTCATCTTCACATTCATATAAACGATGCTAGGTGGTTTGAATATTAGTGTTACATAAATTTTTGCATGATAGGTAGTTGGTCAAATGGCTTTTGTTTAAATATAAGATTTTTAGTTTGGGGAGGTCAGGAGTTCGACACTCATTAGCAACATTTTCTTTAAGAAAAATTTTAAGGCAAGCCTTCTGCCCTCCACTTCAGCAAATAACGGGCCACGTCGAAATTTTTTAAGGCAAACCTTCTGCCCTCCACGTCAGCAAAAATAACGGGTCAATATGCATAATCAGCATTTCTGTCAAATTTTTGGATAAAAATCGAACAAAATGACCATTTTATAATTTTTGAGAGTACAATTATTCGATTGTAACAAAAAAATGTTTCGGTAACCACAATAAAAATCGGACCCTAGTATAGTGACCAAAAAGTGTATTATCCCAACTATATTGTCATTACATTTTTTCTTTCACTGTTCCTTCGCTAGAAAACTCCTCATGTGAAGGAATGAATTCCTTCACAAAATTTCCTTCACTAATCCCTAATTTCTTATAGTGATATTCAATACAATATATATTAAAATAAAAAATAATATTTTAGTAAATTCTTATTTTAATATATACTGAAAATTTGGACTATTATATTATCTTTTGTCAACACATGCATACATAAATAATAGAGCAGCCTTATGAATTTAAGTCTCTTGATACGCGAAATCACTACTCTAATTTCTTTTCAAGAAAGCAGAACCATTCTATGATGTCGATTCACTACACTTACTAATCAAATCTATGCAGTTGCTTCGTCAAAAATTTAAACCAAATAGTGATTTAAATTATCAAAATTGTACAAGTTCATCAACAACAATTGTAACCATCAACAACAATGACATGAAATCATTTCAAAATCGCAGTTGTTCAATTATAACAACTACTAATCAATTCAAATCAAAATCTAGAAACATACCAAAAATGTCAAATGATTTCTGCCTTCAAATTGGGATTATTGAAAATTGATAATGGAGGTTCTTAATTAAATCGAGGATGCCAGTGATAAAAAGAAGACCGTTGACGTAGCTTGGATACAAGTTTGTTTGGGAAATTTTTTGCCTCCATATAAAAATGTGACGCCATTGCATACTTTGTCACTAAATATAAAAATTTATGACGAACCAATGTTGTCACTTATCCACTCATCTAATTAATGACCCACTATTATCTCGTCATATAAAATTGGTATTTGTGACAATAAAAATTGTAATAATTTATTAATTTTTCGTCTTTACAAAATTTGCCTCCAAAATTTCTTAAAAACTTTTGCCTCCAAATAAAATTGTGACGATATTAAGTATTTTGTCACTAAATATAAGAATATATGACGAACCATTTTTGTCACTTATCCACTCATCTAATTAGTGACGAACTATTATCTCGTCATATAAAATTGGTATTTATGACAATATAAATTGTCATAAATTATTATTTTTTTCGTCTTTAAACAATTTCCTTCCAAAAAATTTCAGAAAAATTTTGCCTCCAAATAAAATTGTGACGATATTACGTACTTTGTCACTAAATATAAGAATTTATGACGAACGATTTTTGTCACTTATCCACACATCTAATTAGTGACGCACTATTATCTGGTCATATAAATTTGGTATTTATGATAATACAAATTGTCATAAATTATTATTTTCTTGTCTTTAAAAAAATTCCCTCCAAAATTTTGCCTCCAAATAAAATTGTGACGAATTTGTATTTGGCGTCACTAAATGTGAACATTAGTGACGAAAGCACATTGTCACTAAATTTTACAAATAATTAATGACAAACTATTATGTTGTCATCGAAAGAAATATTTTGTGACAATAAATACTGTCATCAATTATTACAAAATGTCACTAAAAGGTTTCCCTCCAAAATTTTGGTACGAAATTATACCTCCAAAATAACTTGTGACGAAATTTTGTTAATCGTCATCAAATGTGTAAATTAGTGACAATATAAATGATTAATAGTAACAAAAGTAAAAGTCGTCACAAAAGTAAAAGTTTTAGTGACGATTATGAATTTCGTAATTATTAATTAACAAATTGTGACAAACTTTTGTGCGTGGCAAAAATTTCGTCATAAAATGTGTGATTTCTTGTAGTGTTCTTCTTTATTAACGAGTGTTGATGCTGACGTCTTTCCATCATTGTTGAATATCCTTTTCTTGAAATTTTTACTCCTATTGTCTTGGCCATGATTACCATTGAAGTGGTTACAATTTCTGGCATGTTGATTACCTCCACGTTTGTTATCACCGCTTCGATGACTGCTACCACTAGTATTATCGATTTACCGGCTGCTCTCTCTTGGTTGGGTTGACTTATTATCGTGCTCCAATAACAGAGTCCTATTACCAACATCTGAATACAAACACAGTTTGTGAGATATTAGGTATTGACATATCTCGGGTTTCAAACCTCTTAGAAATATTCGCGTCATTCTCTCCTCATTATCAACCAAGTGGGATGCAAACCTGGACAACTCGGCAAACTTAGCTTCGTACTGCGACACGGTAATATTGTTTTGCTCCAACTTTATGAACTCTACCTCCTTTATGTGAAGAATACTTTCGAGAAAGTACTTGTCGTTGAACAGTTCTTAGAACTTCTCCCAAGACATCTTCAGTGCTGCAGGTTGAGTATGCTTTACAGATTCCCACCAATAATTTACCTCTCCTCGCAACATGAAGGTGGCAAAGGAAACCTTTTGCTCCTCGGAGCATCCCAAGACATCAAATATCTTGGTGATCTGCTTTATTCACGTCTCCGCCTTAAGTGGTTTTGGCTCTTCCAAAAACTCCGGTGGTCCCAGCTCCTTGAACTGCTTAGTGGTGACCGTCCGAGAGTTTTTAGTGTTTCCACCTACATTTTGAGCAGGAGTCATTCTCACCTAATGTTGGATGAATTGCATAAAGCCTCTGAACATCCCATCGTTCATCATTTGGTCAGTGTTGTTGTTTTCCTGAGGATTATTTCCTTCCTGATGCACATTATCCTGGGTATTGATCATTGGTGACTCAACGGTCTCATGTGCTTCATTGCTTATCTCGACATTTTCAGATGTCATTTTCAAACTCTCCCACAAAATAAGGGTTAATTGACATGCCACATATTATCCATATACTATGGCCGACCAATAAAATAACAAATAAGCTTAGGTAGGTCATACTAGCGAAGGATTTACCCGTCTCTCCCCCTAGTTCTAGTCTCACATCTTAGCCAGAGATCATATCCCTAAGCTTTGATACCAAATGTGACGCCCCCAAAATAGGTATACATCACCCATCTTGATTCGCCAAATACATGGTACAGAAATCAAATACAAACATCTTTTATACAATACGACAAAACGTAGCTGAGAGTTTTTACACAAATATTGTCTAAAAGACAGTATTCAAACTCAAAAAGGAGTCCTCATTACAATTATTATCACACTATTTTATAAAATAGTGAGGACTACTATATCCACCATCTCGGACCATCACTCCATTCCCCGACTAGTCTCGGCTACGTTCTCATTTCCTGAAGAGAACAATGAAAGCAAAAGGGTGAGCTCAACTAGCCCAGTAAGAAATATTATGACTAAGATAATGCAGAATAAATTATCGTTAGTCTTCAACAGTGTTAAACTAATAAACAACAACTTTAACTGCAGCAGAACAAGCAATCAATTAGAAGAGTCAAGTAGAGCATGATATCTACTATCTTCTATGATTTAAAAAATTTATCATCAATTTTATCGCTGAGACTTAGTTTATTAAATAAACCACATCATCGAATCATTCCTACACTACAGGCTATTATAGCCGAGGAGGGAAGTGAGGCCTTGAGCCTCTGCAATAAGGAGAAAAGGAGCAAGGGCAAGGTCGAAGGAGCTGTAAAGGTGGAAACTAATAGTGGGAGTAGTAGTGGAAATGTGAAAAGAAAGGGGAACAATTTTGGAAACATTCAGGTCAAGCAGGAAGGTGTTAAGAAGCAGGTTGTGTAGTGTGGAAACTGTGGAAAGAACCATTCTGGTGAATGTTTAAAAGGTAAGTTTGTATGCAACAAGTGCGGGCATGAGGGCCATATCTCTCCCAACTGCCCCAATCAAAAGATGAACAGTTGGTGTTTTCTGTGTGGGTCAATGGAGCATAAGGTGAAGGATTGTCCGAAAAGGAAAATAGATGCAGGGAGTGTGACAATGGGTAAAGGCAGCGGGACTCTGGCGATCACAGGACCAACTTCAACCAACAAACTAACAAAGTAAATCGCAAGAGTCTTCAACATGACCGTCCAAGATACCGTGGTAGCTGGTGATGAAACTTCAGGTATTGTTCGTATAACTTTTATTTTCATATATATGATTTTCCTATATATAGTAAATTACTTTATAAAGAAATTATGAAGGAGGAATTTGAGTTTTATTAGAAATCAATTTTCCGTTTAATCAGATAGACAAGCTTTATGATGAATAGTTAAAGATCGGTTCGATCGAATCTGATCGAGATCTATTTGCAATAATTATGTATGCTTTGTACCCTTATATGTATAAGTTTTAAAACGGTGATTCCGGGGACGGAATCTTTATAAGGGAGGGTGAATGTAATAACCCGATATTTTCTACATAAATAAATAAAAAATTTTGCATATAATTTTTATTTATTTTAAAGGTAGGAATATATGCCAGGTAATGTGTATGTATATTTGTGATAAATGAAAATTTATTTATTACCTGAATAATTATAAATAATTTTTTTTAGAATTATTAATCATTATAAATTATATTCTTATAATAATTAATTTTATAATAGAAATATTTTTATTATTTATTTTCCATGAAAATATGATTATTATATTATTTAAATAATATATAAAATAATTATAGAATTATTATAATAATTATTTTGTTATATAAATTTATTTCAGATTAATTAAGTTAATTATTATAACTTAATTAATAATGGTATGTATATGAAAGATAAATCAGATATGAAATCCAAACCCTAATTTTGGATTTTGATCAAGGAATGAGAATAATAATATAATATTAATTGTATTTTAGTACTATAAATATGTACTGTATGTGTATATGGATAATAATTGGTCAATTATTGTGTACATGATAAAACCCTAGCATTACAGATAAACCCTAATTCAAAAAGTCAAATACGACTTTAAGAATTGTTTAAGTCGTTAGGTAATCGTGATAATGTAAATAATTATAGGTATTATACTTAATTAGGTAAAATCCTAATTTACTAGAAACCCTAATTATTGATTCGAAACCTAATCGCAATATTGCAAACCCTAATTGTCAAATTTGGTACCCTAATCGCTAAATTGGAAAACTAGTACTATTATTATTATTATTATTATTATTATTATTATTATTATTATTATTATTATTATTATTATTATTATTATTATTATTATTATTATTATTATTATTATTTAAGGCAACATTTTAATAGTCATTGCAAAAAGTTGTATAAAATATGCAACGAAAATAAAAATTGTTGCCAATGAATGTGGTCCATATTAGGCAACGAAATATAGCAACAAAAAAACTTTCGTTGCCCACGATGAGGAGAAATCAAGTGGTTAGAAATTTTGCAACGAATTTCTAACGAATTTTGTTTCCAAATTTTGCAACTACTTATGAATTTCGTTGCAAAAAGTGAAAGCCTGACACAATCTGCAACGAAAGACAAGTTTCGTTGCTAAACATATACTTTTAGCAACGACTTATAAAGTAGTTGCTTGAAAAATCGTTGCTAAAGCCCCATTTTTAGCAACAAAAAAACTTTCGTTGCCCACGATGACAGGAAATCAAGTGGCCGAAAATTTTGCAACGAATTTCTAACGAAAATTTTTCCCGCCAATGAATTAGCAACAAATTTTTGTAACAACTTATGAATTTCATTGCAAAAAGTGAAAGCCTGACACAATCTGCAACGAAGGACAGATTTCGTTGCTAAACATATACTTTTAGCAACGACTTATAAAGTCATTGCCCGAAAAATCGTTGCTAAAGGCCCATTTTTTTGTAGTGGATCTACAACCTTTAACTTTTGCTTGTCAGACACAAATTTAAAAATTTTCCAGATTTTTGAAAACTTCAATTTCGAGTATCTAGGAATTATGGATCCACTATGTACCAACCCAGATCAACTATATATACTACAAACAACATATTTTAACACAAAATCATAACATTTAACATAGGATCATGAATCAGATTCTAGATTACACTACAAAAAAATGGGCCTTCAGCAATAACCAATTTTCGTTGCTAAAGGTGCCAAATTTCGTTGCAAAAAGGTTTTGGCAACGACTTTACTGTCGTTGCGTCTTTCGTTGCGCAATGAGCGTTGCTAATTGTTCCGCAGCGAACGTTTTTTTTTCGTTGCCAAAAGTATTACATTTTGCAACAAAATTTGGCTTTCGTACAGAGACATCGATCCTCTAGCAACAAAATGTATTGTTGCAGAATAATTAAAATTTCGTTGCTAAAAACTCTATTTCGTTGAAAAAGCTTGCTAATTGGCAACGAAATGAACTCTTTTTTTTACAACGACCATGCATTTTCGTTGCAATTGACACCATTTTGCAACGACATTTTTCGTTGCAGTAAATTATGAAAATTGTTACATAAGCTTGCTTTCGTTGCGGAATGTAAACTTTTTAGCAACAATTTTCATTGCTAATTATATTATTTGACGACATTATGTTGAATCAGCAACGAAAATGTTTGTTGCTGGTTATTTTTCAATAGTAACGAAATTCGTCGATTAGCAACGACATTATATGTTGTCGTTTCTTTATATGCGCAACGAAAGTTGATATGATTTGCAACGATAAAAAATGTTATATTTTATGTTAGTATTAACAATAATATCCTCTCCGTTGTTATTAGGATACTTTTTCGTTGCCAAATATTATATTTTTAATGTTATTAACAACGAAAATTTGTTGCTAAATGTATAAAAAATTGTTGCTATATTAAAACTTGTTCAATGCTTTGGTAACGAATTATATTGTTGCCAAATCAAAATTTGACATTCTTTTGTGTACCTATCTGGCTCAATGTCCCCATAGCAAATAATGGCAGAAATACAAAAAACTAAAATATTTTTAACTTAATAAAATCATCCACTACATAATCATTCATTATCTTTACAATTAACCATCTAAAGCTACCACAATTCTTCAATCAAAGTATATATCTACATATATAGAGAGAATACACTTCATAATCTCGTCCCTTGTCTTCCGTAAACGTAGCACGAAAATTTGATACCCAGTATTGTAAAGCAGGTCGTAGACACAGTCTTCCTGCACATATTTAAAAATAATAGATGCTCCAAGAAGGAATAAGTTGACTCCAAAGTCAAGCCAAAAGTTAAACCAACAAGAGTGAAAAGAACTTGCATAGCTTGCAATTGTAGCTTTTTACATCATTATGGAAAAGTGCATAAACCAATAAAATAGTTACCTTAGAACCAAATAAAAAAATTGAGTTTGAAGAAAAGTCATATTATATATATATATATATATATATATATATATATATAGAGATATAGAGAGAGAGAGAGAGAGATTCATAGTGATCTAAAGAACAACTTAATTACCCAAATCATAGTATAGACTAAAATCCAAGGGGAGGGAAGATGGCCCCAAGTATCAGATGGCACACAAAAGTCATATACATGTCAATGTAGTTACAATGGATCAACTATGAAAGAGTTCCACATTCAACAAAGCTGAACAATTATACATCTGCAAGAATTTTAGTGCCCCGAGCCATCTTACACTAATATTATATCAGTTTAAGGATTGAAATCCAAACTCGATTGAGAATAAGAACTCACCAGAAATACCAAAATTACATCCATGTTCGGAAAATCACTTTGAAGGAACTCCAACACATTCTGAACACCCTTGGACACCGTGTTCATTCTCATAGCATCACCAGTGCTGCAGTTAAATCTGATGTATTGACTTTTCCCTACCATTGAGCATTGAATAGTTTGCAGCCTACCAGATCTGCTAGATCTGCAAGCAGAATAAGTTGCTAGATAATACAAGATTCAGGTGGAAAATGTCACATCAATATAGTTAAATAATAAATTAAATCCTATTCTCCAAAACACGAACAATAAATTATTTCACGAGTAACATCATTAAAATAAAACATGAAGGGAGAAGGAGCGTATCAATTCCTGTATCTATTCTCAAGGTATTATTTACCTCGGTGTATTTAGACGTTAAGTACAGCAAGCAGCGATGTGCAACATGATTGCCATTCATGTCCTTTATCATAGTAACTATTCCAGGCTTTAGTGCGGAAACAATAATGGAGAACTGCTCTGGAGTCTTTAGGGTTTCAATAACCTTCTGGACAGCTCTAGTCCTGCTTTAAGATATAATAGTAAGTGGATGTTTCAAAGTACTAAATTATTGATAACAAAGGGAAAGGAACAAAGAGATCTTGAGAAAGAGAGAAAGCAAACCCGTGCATATCGCATGAAATTCTAACAAGATCTCCAGCTTTTCTGGTAATGAAATGAAGTATCTGCATCTGCTGATCCTCATTACATACTTCAAGAAGCTTTTGGACAAGGTAATTCCCAAAAGGATCTGTCATAAGCTCGACGATGTGCACAATTATTTCATGGAAAATCTTTTCAACGTCTTCCTGAGTGCCGTATTGATGTTAAACTTTGAATTTTCCTTTGTAAGAAGCGGCACAATCACGAAATGCAGTGGTAGGTCGACAACTATTACAGGGGAGAAAACATTACATCAAATGCATTGTTAATACCATTATAGGAAAAAAGATTGAATTACCGTATTTGATACAATAGTCTTAAACACAAGGAAGAGAAGTATATTCATATTACTAGTATCCAACAACTTATGCCAGTTTTTATCAAGAACAAAAAAAATGCCAGGTATGAGGTACCATAAAATCCTGATTAGAATGTTGATAATGACCGTAGTTGGGAGTTGAAAGTAATTGCTGAGGTTGTATAGTTGTTGTGCAATATAGTTGCTATTTTAGTTGATCAGATGCAATTGAAAAGCTGTTTTAGCCGACCATTAATCAAGCTGTTTAAATGTTGCAATGGATGAACTCATCATCTATAATTGCTGACAATATAGCTGAAGCAATGTCTTTTGAATATAACCAGAAAACTTCAAGGTCAAGAAAAAAAGGATAACCAATCAGAAATACATTAATCGTTGCTATCAAAGGATCCAATAACTTACCCTCTCCACAGTTATGTATCGGCCTTCCAGAACTGATTGATTCAGGTGCTTAATGCAATGGTTGGCATCCTCAACATTGTCCATTGTTATAAAAGCAAAACCACGAGAGATGCGTGAACAAGGCTCCACAACCAGAAAACATGAAGCCACCTAAAGATAAAAAGGATAATTAATTTGAATATTACTGATGTAAACATGACAAGCAAATCCAAGAGAGAGTTACAGAATGATCACAAAAGTTTCCAAGATAAGAGGCAAAAAATAAACACCACTGTATAAGGCATTTCACCCAGAACATAAATTAAGAAAATCTGTTTATCATTTGCAGGAAGTCGTATTCTAGGAAGATGAATTATGTAACAATTTCTGCATATAAGATATTGATGTTTTACAGGAAGTCATCCGTATATAAGCAAGACAATGACATAGTGCACCATAATTCTACCATAACACATCCCACATTCAGGTATCAAGTAGATCAACAAACCATTACTTAACTTGTTACGGAACTGGCTGGGTAGAGAGAGAGAGGCAGACAGAAATTTAAAGGACAAAAATTACCCAAAACATTACTTAGCAGACTGCATATACTAGGCTGGTACCTATGAAGCCAGCTAGCTGGCTCCCGGAGTAATGGACGGTCACTAGCTGCACACCACTCCCTCAATTATGGTGTTGATTCAGTACCTACTTAGTATTTGTTTTGATTTTGATTTTTGGGGATAGATGTAACCCAGGCAAAGAAACTCTCCTTAATGTGCCTGATTCACCAAAAATAAGAAAATAATATCGCTGTGTTATTATTTTTTATATAACTAAATGTACATGATGTGAATGAATCCGCTCATTACATATGAGTTTGGACTTTTCCAGTTATTTTATCCTTTCAACTGTTCAAGCAAGCTGTACTTATCTTGCTTTGGATTCTGCATTTCAGCAAACCTATAGAACCTGATCGGATTTTTGAGTGCCTTCCCAATTCACTGCGACCATCATCTGGATCACCTGGACACCATGGCGATTTTGGTGGCAAGAGCCACTCAGAGCAGCAGACCAATAGCTTAGAAAATGCTGTTTATACACCCCCAACTCTTATACCACCACGAGTTCTGCCATTGTTGCATAATTTGGCCATGCAAATAGTTCAAGCTGGCCACCAGCAGCAATTACTGAAGATATACAGGTAAATAAACTTTCATTCCATAATCTAAAATAAAATTATTGAATTATTGAATTTCATTCTGATACTTTCATTCCAGGGTTTATAATCTCACCTGGCCTGCCAAATTAATTAAAGCTTGAGACAAGAATAATAAAAATACTAGAATACCAAGGAAGTCAAGAAAATGTATAAACCCTTCCTTATCTTGACAATACAGCAGTGAAGAAATTTCCAATTGCAGCTTGCACCATAAATATATGTTTCAGAGATTCGACCAGCTGTGGGGTATTTACTAGTTTACTTCCTTGAACCCCATACTCAGCTTCCCCAAATACATTTCTTTCGAAGGCATAGACCTGACCGGCGTCGCTTATCAAGATTGTCCTTCTAGCCCCAGCAGCAGCTTTAATTATATGAATGCCTTGAAGAGATCTGCAATATAATGACCTCTATTAGATTTTCTCTCAACTCAACCTTCTCCCATTTTCTTTCTTTTCAGCAACTGTTTATTGCAACTTATTAAAGTATCAACCTGATTTGGTGAGGCCTCCAATCTTCTTCAATGGTGCCATGTCCTAGCTGTCCTGAGTTATTGGAGCCGAATGAGTAAACAACTCCTTTTGAAGTCACAGCAATACTGTGACCAGGCCCTGCTATTGCTTGTGACTTCTCTCTCCTGGAACCTGCTTCCCCATCCAAGAAGAACCGTAGGACCAGTTTCCAGGACCCTCCACATTTTCGTTTCAATTCTAGACGTTCTTCTCCCGTCATTGGTTTAAATATTGCTCTATTATGGCACATGTCTAGAGCTGCAAGCTCTGCTAAGGACAGCTCATGACCAGGGGCAAATCCTGCAGGCTGCCTAAAGAAGGAACTTGTTGCCTGCAACACAACATACAGCTCAATAAGCAGAATTATCAATTATAATGTCAATAAAATGACCCAATACTAGAAATAGGGCACTTGCCTCTAGCTTGGCAAGATCTTGGGGATCCAAATTACAGCTAGTAAGGACATGAAGAACAGTAGGGATTCACAGAGAGTCAGGAATGTTATGGTACTGTATAGTTTTGGTTTCACTCGTAGTGGCGTCCATGGGCACTGCCTAAAGTATGCAGTGCCCAAGTCAGGCAGATGAGAATATCTAACTGCTGGGATCATAAAACGTGAAAATATTATAACTATTTTACATTTTTCTATGACTCAACAATAGAAGTTATACAAGAACTCCTTTCTTCTTAAACTAAAATTCTACTGTCAAAGTATGTACCTTGAATTATTTACGGATATGATATTTTCAAGTATCAGACCTACAAATGTAACAAATTACCATTATAACACAGTGAGATGGTAAAATTGAATGAAAGTGAGCCTAATTATATCACTAAGCAAGGAATAATGACAAGCAACCAAACCAAATGCATTAAATTGATAGAATTCGAATCGCCCAACAAATAATTTTAGAAACCTTTTGTTCCTGGAGAACTTTGCAATCCAATCATACCAAAATCAAAAGGAGTTAACATCAAGGATCGAAAAGTTACTAGCAACTATCGGTGTAGGCATGGGGATTGATTGCACGCGTAGTTCGCTGACCACAGACTTTGCAAGCGAAGGAAACACGCATACGACGCCGTGGCGACTTGGTGAAGAGGGACTAGGGGAAGGTGGAGATTTTCTCCGTGCTGGATTCCGACTCTGAACCGGCGGGAACTGAAGGGCCCTCTATGCCCGAACCGGTAGTCCAACCTCTAACGTTAGCTGCACTCAGAACCAATCCTATCGCCGCATCCTAATATACCCCAAAAATATCCAGATCTAAACCCTAATTCCTAATATCAAACTCAAATCCTAAATATCAGTTACGCAAAACAGAAATTGGGAAAAATTGGAAGGAAATTGAAATCCCTCTGCCCATAGAAGATGGGTCTTTAGATTTGGGAGAAAAGATTGGAAGAAAAAGTTAAAGTTTCTATTCTAGAACAGAAAATCCAAGAGAGAGATTTTTTTATAACTTTTTCTAAATTTTTTTATAAAACAAATTTGTAAAAAAGAATTAAGAAGTAACATTATTTTAACTGACGTTGAAATATCTCTTTTTTTAATTTCTTTAATCTCTTGTGCTTGTTTATAAATATCAATATTTTTTTATATTTTATTCTCTGTCATCGATGTTAGAAATGAAGGAGTATATAAAACTTCAGCTATAAAAAATAAAAATAAAAATTATAACGCCAATTAAAGTGACGTTGCATCTTACTTTTATTTTTCACAAATTCATTTTTTTTAAAAAAATTTAAATAAAATAGGGATAAAATTGATATTACATTAATATGGGTCAAGCTAACTTATTAGGAATGACTTATAAGTCATTTTTAAATAAATTTATTTTGTTTTAGTTCATAAAACATAATAAATTTTTCTTCATCTTTTATGTTTTCTCTTAGAACTGATAGTATTATAATTTAATTTTATAATATATTTGGAAAAAATGTAAAAGGAGAACTAGGAATAGCTAGGGGTATACCATTACTATTCTTCTTTTTATGTTTTATTTTTTGACATAAAATATGTTCATGATTTACGTTACTCCCTTCGTTTAAGAATAAAAGTTCTTATTATTTTAAGTAATCTCAAGTTAAATATTTACTTATATTAAATAAACTAAATATATTATTATTATTATTCTTATTATTATTATTCAATGATGTTGATTATTTATTAAGCTGAGTCTCAGCGATAAAATTGATGATAAACCTTTTAAAAGATATCACGTAAGCAACGGACACATGTCAAATTATAATATTAAATATCACGTCAGACGTGCCACGTAGGTGTCACGTGTATTATTATTATTATTATTATTATTATTATTATTATTATTATTATTATTATTATTATTATTATTATTATCTTAATTTAAGACAACATGTTAATAGTCGTTGCAAAAAGTTATATAAAATATGCAACGAAAATAAAAATTGTTGCCAATGAATGTAGTCTATTTTAGGCAACGAAATATAGCAACAAAAAAATTTTGTTGCCCACGATGAGGAGACATCAAGTGGTTAAAAATTTTACAACGAATTTTGTTGCAACTACTTATGAATTTCGTTGCAAAAAGTGAAAGCCTGACACAATCTGCAACGAAGGACAAGTTTCGTTGCTAAACATACACTTTTAGCAACGACTTATAAAGTCGTTGCCTGAAAAATCATTGCTAAAGCCCCATTTTTAGCAACAAAAAAACTTTCGTTGCCCACGATGACGGGAAATCAAGTGGCCAAAAATTTTGTAACGAATTTCTAATGAATTTTTTTTTCGCCAATGAATTAGCAACGAAATGTTGCAACGACTTATGAATTTCGTTGTAAAAAGTGAAAGCCTGACACAATCTGCAACGGAGGACAAATTTCGTTGCTAAACATATACTTTTAGCAACGACTTATAAAGTCGTTGCCCTAAAAATCGTTGCTAAAGGCCCATTTTTTTGTAGTGTTAGGGTTTTATACCTCACTTTGAAAATTTTTGATTCTTGGTTTTCTGATTTGATAAGAACGAACTAGGGATTGGATTTGGGACTGAAATGTTTATCAATTTTGTAGGGTTGGAGAGAGAGTCTAAGTTGAGTACATGATGAACATATGGGCTAATAAATGAACTTTTTTTTTCTCTCTCTCTCTCTCTCAATCTATATATATTAAGTTAGATGCAATGTATGGCTGGTAATTCACTGATTGCTGTGTATTTTTGTCAAATAAAAAGTCAAGAGTGGTTCACCAACTAAAGCTTTGGCAAGAAATACAAGTTAGCTTAATAAAATATGCATAAGGGTAGTTTGGTCATTAGGCTTTGCAAATTTAATGGCATTATGGTAACTTGTCCCAACCCTTAGGGTTTGACTCTTAGGGTTTAACCCTAAGGTTCTACAATTTGGTTTTTTAGGATTATTCAATTAGGGCTAAAATAGAAAATTAAAATTTTTAAGAATAGAAATTAGGGTTCACTAATTAGATTAGGTTTTCTAATCAAAAATATCTTGGAAATTAGATAAAAGATTTATTAATTAGCTTTATGATTGCTCAATTTGCGATTAGGGTTTATAATTCCACGATTAGGGTTTTGAGTCAATAATTAGGGTTTCTAATTACTAATTAGGGTTTTCCATAATTAGCATTAAAACCTACAATACAAATCATATATCTCATAACACCGTAACTTAACAAATTTTAAAGTCGTATTTGACTTTCATATTAGGGTTTATCAAAGCAATGCTAAGGTTTTTTATTGTCATACCATAATTGGCCAACCATTATCAATAGGTACATACAGTACATATTTATAGCACTGAAATATAATTGTATTATTTTATTATTCTTATTCCTTAGTCAAAATCCAGAATTAGGGTTTGTATTTCATATTTGATTTATCTTGCATATATAACATTATTAATTAAGTTACAATAATTAATTTAACTAATCTGAATAAATTCACATAATAAAATAGTTATTATAATAATTCTAATAATCATTTCATATATTATTTAAATAATATAATAATCATATTTTTATAGAAAATAATTAATAAGATATTATTACTACCAAATTAATTTGTTATTGGAATATAATGATCAATAATTCTAAAATAAAATTATTTGAAATTATTCATGTAATATATAAATTTTATTTATCACATTTATACATACGCTTTACATTGCACATATATCCTCCACCTTTATTAAAAAAAAATTTATACGCAAATTTCTTATTTAATTATATAGAAAATATCGGGTTATTACAAGGATGATGACAATGATATAAGAATTCAATTAAATGAAAGCAACTGATAAATTTTAAAGATTTATAATTTAATTTATCCAAAATTTAATAATGTCCAAATTGTCAACATGATATTGTTTTGTGGAGTAAAATTTAAGAATAATATTGTATCAAAAATAATTTGGACCGAAAAGAAATCAATTTTTGTCATGAATAGTACTTCGGGTGAATAGTCATTGAGTGAATAGTATCCCGTGAATAGTACTTCGGGAATAGTACTTTAAGAATAGTACTCGTGCAAAGTACTTTATGAATAGTATTTGTGAATAGTAATTTGTGAATAGTACCCCGTGAATAGTACTCATGGACAGTACTCCGACATGAAAAGCTTAAAATTTAACAAGAATGTGCAAAAAATATCATTGTGAAACGATACTAGATGAAGTGTAAATTTCAAGGATATTCTACTAATTTCACGGAGTATAGAAGCAATACTTTAACAAAATGAGGGTATAATCAGGAATACGAGACGAAATAATATTACTCACATACTATAGAGTATGGATGAAAATATTATTCCTTATGAATACTGAACAAAAATAATATTCCTTACCTTAGAAGAAGACTAGATACTGGAATAGTGAAGTAGTGGAATACTCTTTTTCTTTCTCTCTATAGCTTCTCTCTCTATAATTGCTCTTGTGAGCCTTAGTGAATTGGTGAGAATTAAAGAAAAATGAGCTTCTATTTATAGAAAAACATAGTTTCGATAATTGCACGTTTTGGGGCTCTAATTATTACAGTATAATACCTTCATCTATACCTCTATTTTTAATTTAGTCTTACAAGTATTATCAATCTTGCACCACCTCCCCTAATAGTACACACATGTGAATCAATAGTTCCATACATATGAATTAACAGTAAATTTGCATATGAACTAATAACAATTAATTGCTCATTTATCCGATTAATTACCAGATTGATCAATATAGCCTCCAGAAATCAATTATTATCGTAATAAATGTCAATTTCCACTAACACAAATAATCTCAACACAATGAAAATATTAATTTCATCTTTAATTAACACGAACATAATCATCATTAATATTATAACTCACAATATTTTATAACCAGATCATTCCCAGGAAAGAGGAGGCTTTCCGATAAAGATTTCTCCCTATTGGCTCGCAATTAGGTGACCAAACCCCTTTCCTCGACATAACTTTCTAGACATCGTCAATATTACAAATAATAATATGAATAACTTTGTCGTCTCAATTATTGATTTAATAATATAAAATATTATGTAGATGATATTGTGACAATAATTGAATCAATAATATGAGAGATATTATGCAGCAATTACTGTAGCAATAATTGAGTATAACTGAGTGACTTCTCACGTAAGCATCAATAATCAATACCGTGTGCTACTATGCAACCATGCGTATTACTGTACTTTTACTACCGGGTAGTTCAACAGTTTTAATGGTAAAACTTTTGCACTTATTTTTATAAAAAGATATTTCTGTTGTTTTCTAACTACGACAATACTTCCGTTGTGGGGTCCACTAGTGATTGTGTCATCGTACGAATATTCCCTGTTAAAACGAATATTTCCCGACTAATCGAATATTTTAAAACCACTTACTTACTTGGCAAAATTTGTAAATATTACCAACAACTATAACATTATATCAAATCTACACCATAATATTCAAAAATATATTTCGAGCAAAATTAATCTTTATTCATAAAACTTGGGGTCTTACAACCTCCTCTTCATATGAAATTTCGTCCTCGAAATTAGGGTACGTACCTGGTATATCGAAGATGTGAGGATATCTTGACTTCATTTCTGATTCTAATTCCCAGGTCATTTTCTCAACATCGTGGTTTCTCCACAAAACTTTGACTTGAGATATAACCTTGGAGCGTAGAATATGAACCTTCTTATCCAAGATTTTAACAGGTACCTCTTTATATGGTAAATCTTCCGCTATCTCGTCCGGTTCTAATTTAATAATATAGTTCGGGTCTTTCACATATTTACGAAACATAAATATGTGAAAAATATTATGAACATGAGACATACTTGGCGGTAAGGCGAGTCTATATGCCACAGTTCCTACTCGGTCAAGGATTTCGAATAGCCCAATGAATCGAGGATTGAGCTTTCCTCTTTTTCTAAATCTTGTAATTCCTTTCCATGGAGCAACACGTAACAACACATGATCTCTAACATTGAATTCCACGTCCTTTTGATGAAGATCAGCATAACTCTTTTGTCGATCTTGTGATATTTTTATACGTTGCCGAATCATTTGATTCTTTTCCGTTGTCATGCGTACCAAATCCGGTCCCAACAACGTTACTTCACCCACCTCATCCTAGCATACTGAAGAATGACATTTGCGTCCATACAACGCCTTGAATGGAGCCATGCCAATACTTGTTTGATAACTATTATTGTAGGAGAATTCCACCAATGGCAAGAACTTGTCCCAACTTCCTTTGAAGTCAAGGACACAGCGTCTTAATAAATCTTCAAAAGTTTGAATAGTCCCCTCCGACTGCCCATCCATTTAAGGATGATATGCCGAACTAAATTGTAAATTCGTGCCCATAGCCTTTTGCAAACTAACCCAAAATTGTGAAGTGAATCTTGGGTCTAGATCAGAAACTATGGATACTAGTATACCATGCAGCCTTACAATCTCATTTATGTAAATACGAGCAAGATGTTCAAGTGAATAAATTCCTCGTATAGGCAAGAAATGAGCAAACTTGGTTAATTTATCAACAATAACCCAAATTGCATCAATTCCTTGAGAAACCTTGGGAAGACCAGTAACAAAATCCATGATAATGTGCTCCCACTTCCATTCTAAAATTTTAATTAGTTGCAATGGACCATTTGGCATTTGATGCTCCGTCTTGACACGTTGACAAGTTAAACACCTTGAGATAAACTCCGCGATCTCTCTTTTCATATTACTCCACCAAAATGTATGTCAAAGATCACAATACATCTTGATACTTCCAGGATGGATTGCAAACGGTGTGTTGTGCGCATTCATCATGATCTTATACTTTAAATCAGGGTCTTTAAGAGCACAAAATCTAGAGTTAAATCGAAGTATGCCTTCTTCATCGATTCTTGGTTCCGAAATAGCACCTTCTTGTACTTTCTTCCTCATATGCATCAGCTTCAGGTCTGTAGCTTGAGCAGCATTAACTTTATCGATTAAAGTCGGTTCTACTCGTATATTTACCATCATCATGTGGGTCCCTAGAGTCTTTAACTCTATCTCCATCCTTTTCAAGTCATATAAAATGTAAGACCCCAACTTATTAATGAATAAAATCAAATTTCTCTAAATATTATTGTGAATAATAAGGGGTTAATTTGATATAATACTTTGGTTATGGGTGAAATGTGTAAATTTTGTAAAATAAGCAAGTGGTTATAAAATATTCATTTTGTCGGGGAATATTCGTTTGGTCGTGGAATATTCTTGCTGTCGGGGAATATTCGTACGATGGCGCAGCCTTGTGTGGGCCCCATAACGGAAAGCGGTTGGATGAAGAAAACGACAAGTATAAGTTATTTATAAATAACGGCGTAGTTGTTACCGTTAATACTGTTGGAATACCCGGTGGTTAAAATACAGTAGCACATGGTATTACACCAATTATTGATTCTTACGAAGGAAGGCACTACTCAATAATTGTTACAGTAGTTACTGTTCAATATTTTATTGATTCAATAATTGCTGCATTGATATTTTATATTATTGTTGTTTCAATAATTGTTGCTGCACAGTATTTTTCATTATCAGATCAATAATTCATATTATTTGAATAATATTATTAGATAACATTATTGGTAATGTCTAGAAAGTTCTGTCTAAGGAGAGGTTTGGTCATTTAATTGCGCGCCAGTAAGGAGAAATCCTTATTAGAAAGCCCCCTCTTTCCTGGGAACGGTCTGGTTGTCATAAATGTGATTCTGTAATATTATTTGTGAATAATTAATTATTGATTCATATGATAAGGAAATATTTATTTTATGTGGATATAAATGAGGGATATATTTTTGTGGTTAAAAATGAAGGAGTTAATGTTGAGGTTTTTATCAGTATTTTTGTCAGAATGGAGGTATTAAAAATAAGGGTTTTTGAGATATTTTGCGGGGGTTATAATTTTTAATCCGACCGTTGGATCGTGGTAATTTTTGGATATGTTATACATATATAAGTTGAGTATATGTCCACAAATTTTGAACCGTTAAAAATGAACGTATGATTTATTATGAATTTTACGAGATGACTGGTTCAGAAATTGTTGAATTTTCGGAGTTTATCATTTTGATGGAAAATTCTAGAATTGGTGGGCCCCACTCTTGGTTGGTGAAGAAATGTGCTGAGATTTTTATTCAAATGTGGTGGGTGGAAATAGTAGCAGGTAAAGCCATCAGGTTGCAGGTTAAGTCTGCTTCGGCGTGCTAACATTTTCCTATAAATAGAGGGCTAAGTTAGAATTGAAAATCACACCAGAAACAAGTTTTCTCTCTTTCTCTCTCTAGATTATTGAGTGTATTTTGTGAGTATTTAGATACTTTGAGAGTTTCTATTCATCAGAGCAAGTTTCTTTCAGCCTTATACCGGTATTCCGACCCGAAGTACTGATATTTTGATGTAAAGGATATTATTTTCTTCTTAATGATATTATTTTCTTCAATATCATTATGCTGAAATATTGATATGAGTTTTTATCAAATTTGAAACTTTTTGTGTCGGGGTTACTATTCACGTATACGACACTATTCACGTATACGGTACTATTCACGAATACGACACTATTCACCGAAAAATAAAATTTTCCCTTTTTGTCCAAGATGTCTATTATGGTTACTATCTTTGATTGTATCCATGTTTTGATCTTTATTTTTGAATTCTGCTTCACAATTGATTATTATGAAGTATTATTGATCTTGGATAAACTGTTATACGAATCCCTAATATTTGTCCTTCTGTCTCACTGGATTCGTTCTCTTTAAGATATTTTTCATCATCCTCAGTCCTAAATGATGATATTACTGAATATCTTTGGCCTGTAGTGCAAAGATGTATAATTACTTGATGAATATCTTTGGCCTGTAGTGCAAAGATGAACAGGTGTTGAGATGAACATGACTGACAGGTGATACAAATGAATATCTTTGGCCTGTAGTGCAAAGATGAATATTTGGATAAAGATGATTATTAATTGATGTTACAGGGATAAAATATTGATGATAAACTTTTAAATCTTAGAAGATAGTAGAATTCATTCTCTACTTGACTCTTCTAATGGTTTGCTGTTTCCGCTGCAGTTGTTGATCTAAAACTTGTTGTCGATTATATTCTATCAGATTTTTTCCTATTGAATACTAATGATAATTTGTTATATATTATCTTAGTCATAATATTCTTTACTGGGCTAGTTGACCTCACCCTTTTCCTTTTTGTTCCATTTTTCTTCTCAGGAGGTGAGAACATAGCAGGATCTAGTCGGGGTATGGAGTGATGGTTCTAGAAAGATGTTTTAGCAGTCCTCACTATTTCTGTAAAATAGTGTTTGAATAATTGTATTGAGGACTTATTTGAGTGTGGATATTGTCTAGAAGACAATATTTGTATTTAAACTCACAGTATGTGTTGTCGTATTTTGCACGACAATTGTATTATTGAAGTTGTAGTTTGCTTTCTGTACCATGTATTTGGCGACTCAGAATGGGTGTTGTATACCTATTTTGGGGGCGTCACAGTTGGTATCAGAGCTTAGGGATATGATCCCTGGCTGAGATGTGAGACAAGAACTAGGAGGGGAGACACGGAGAATTCCTTCGCTAGTATGACCTGACTAAGTTTATTTGGTGTTTATTTGGTCGGTCAGAGTATATGGATAATATATGACATGACTATTAACCCTTGTTTTATGGCAGTATTTAAGAATGGCAGCTGAGAACGTTAATAATGGAGTAAATCAGACTGTGGAGACACCTTTGATCACCACCCAGGGGAACGTGCAACAGGAAGGCAATATTCCTCCTGTAAACAACGTTACCGAGCAAACGATGAATGATGGAATGTTTAGGAGCTTTTTGCAGTTCATGCAAATCAGACGAGGGAGACTCGTGTGCAGAATACGGGTGGAAATGATAACAACGTGCGGTTTGTCACAGCAAAGCAGTTCAAAGAATTGGGACCACCAGAATTTAAGGGAAAGCCGGATCCGATCATGGCGGAAACGTGGGTCAAGAAAATTATCAAGATATTCGATGTCTTGGGATGCACGGAGGAACAGAAGGTTCCATTCGCCACCTTTATGTTCCGCGGTGAGGCAGACTACTGGTGGGAGTCTGTGAAGCGTACCCAGCCTGACGCACTCAACATGTCCTGGGAAACATTTCAAAAACTGTTCAATGACAAGTACTTTCCTGAAAGTATTCGTCATATGAAGGAGGTGGAGTTTATCAGACTGGAACAAAACAACATGACGGTGTCCCAGTACGAGGCGAAGTTTGCAGAGTTATCCAGGTTTGCACCTTATTTGGTCAAAAATGAGGAACGAATGACAAGGATGTTTCTGAGAGGTCTAAAACCCGAGATTCGACAATATCTTATCTCTCATAAATTTTCTTTATATTCAGATGTTGTAAACAGAGCTCAATTATTAGAGCGAGATAATGAGTATGTGCAACCGAGGGACCACAACCAGGGTCATACCGGTGGCGGCAGTCATCGAAGCAATGAAAACCAGCAGGGAGGAAAACATTCGGACAAAAGCGGTAACCACTCTGGTGGTAATCGTGGTCGTGATAATAGAAGGAGCGAGTCGGGAGGATATTTCAAGAAGAGAAGGTACAACAATGATAACGTGAAGACGTCAGCACAAACATCAACTGTTTCTAGGGGAGGAGAACGACCACCGGTCGTATGTTACAAATGTGGGAAAGAGGGACATATCAGCCCAAACTGCCCACAACAATCTAAGGTATGTTATAACTGTGAAAAAGAGGGTCATATAGCTCGAGAGTGTTCTATAGCAAAACCAACTTCAGCGGGGATGGTGACTCCAAAAGTTGTCTCGGATAAGTCGAAATCAGCGGTTCCTGGAAGGGCGTTTGTCGTGACTGGCCAAAACGCGAGAAACCCGAACGAGGTGATCACGGGTAAGCTAATCTTGAATTCTTGCGAAGTTTATACTTTACTAGATACCGGTTCTACAGATTCTTTTATCTCTCCTGCTTGTGCTCAACGTTTAAACTTAACTCCGGAGAAATTGGACTTTAACTTATCTGTTGAAACTCCGTTGGGTGAAACCTTCGTTACATCTACAGTTTATAAATCTTGCATGATCCAAGTTGGCACTATCACATTACCTATTGATCTTATCTCTTTAAAGATACTTGCCTTTGATGTGATTTTAGGAATTGATTAGTTAACCACTCATCATGCTAAAATTGATTATTTTCGTAAGGTTGTTAGTTTTCATATTCCTAACCAACCTGTCATACAAATTCAAACTACTAAACCACTAAAATCAGTCACTGTCATATCAAGCCACAAAGCTATTCGTTTATTAAAAAATGGATGTCAAGCTTTCTTAGCCCATGTTATGGATTTGAACAAAGACAAGTCAGATTTGAATAATATTTCTATTGTTAGAGAATTTCCCGATGTATTTCCTGAAGAACTTCCTGGTCTACCCCCAGAACGTGAAGTTGAATTCTTTATTGACCTTGAACCCGGTACAAAGCCCATTTCTAAAACTCCATATCGAATGGCTCCTATTGAACTTCAGGAGTTAAAAGTCCAACTACAGGAGTTATTGGACATCGATTTTATTCGTCCTAGTACATCTCCTTGGGGTGCTCCTGTGTTATTTGTAAAGAAGAAAGACGGGAGTATGCGACTTTGTATCGACTATCGAGAATTAAATCATGTCACTATTAAGAATAGGTATCCGCTACCTCGCATTGATGACCTGTTTGACCAGTTGTAAGGAGCACAATTCTTTTCAAAGATCGATCTTCGTTCTGGATATCATCAGCTGAAGATTAAAACTGAGGATTTTCCAAAGACTGCCTTCAGAACTCGGTACGGGCATTATGAATTCTTAGTCATGTCTTTTGGATTGACTAATGCTCCTGCTGCTTTCATGGATATGATGAATCGTGTATTCAAAGAATATTTAGATCAGTTCGTTGTCGTCTTTATTGATGACATCCTCATCTATTCCAAAAGCCGTGAAGATCATGAGCGCCATTTGAAGCTGGTATTGCAAAGACTTCGTGAAAACAAGCTATATGCCAAACTGAAGAAATGCGAGTTCTGGCTTGAGGAAGTAGCATTCCTTGGGCACGTGGTGTCAAAACATGGAGTATCTGTCGACCCGACGAAGATTGAAGCTATACAAAGTTGGGATCAACCGAAGTTGGTAACCAAAGTACGTAGCTTTCTGGGCTTAGCTGGTTATTATCGGAGATTCGTGGAAGGATTTTATCGAATCGCTACTCCGTTAACTCAGCTGACTCGTAAAGATACAAAATTCGGTTGGAGCGAGGATTGTGAGAAGAGTTTTCAAGAACTCAAGAGGAGACTCATTTCTGCACCTGTTCTGACAATACCATCTGGTTCGGATGGATTTGTTATCTACAGCGATGCTTCAGGCAAAGGGTTAGGATGTATTCTCATGCAACATGGGAAAGTCATAGCCTATGCCTCACTACAACTCAAAGAATATGAGAGAAATTATCCTACTCATGATTTGGAGTTGGCAGCAGTCGTTTTTGCGTTGAAGATCTGGAGACACTACCTGTATGGGGAGAAAGTGGAGATCTATACAGATCATAAAAGCCTCAAATATTTCTTCACCCAAAAGGAACTCAACATGCGGCAGCGATGTTGGCTCGAGCTGTTGAAAGATTACGATCATACCATCCAATATCATCCTGGAAAAGCAAACGTAGTAGCTGACGCATTGAGTAGAAGATCATATGCGGGTACGAGTGCAATGTTGTTAACACAAAGGCCCATTTTGTATGACTTGCAAAAGATGGAGATAGAGATGAAGGCTCCAAGTACCCACATGATGATATCAAATATACGAGTAGAACCGACTTTAATCGATAAAGTTAAAGCTGCTCAAGCTACGGACATGGAGCTGATGCGTATGAAGAAGAAAGTGCAAGAAGGTGCTATTCCAGAAGCAAGAATCGATGAAGAAGGAATACTTCGAGTCAACTCCAGACTTTGTGTTCCTAACGATTTTGACTTGAAGCATAGAATAATGATGGAGGCACACAACACACCGTTTGCAATCCATCTTGGGAGTACCAAAATGTATCACGATCTTCGACATACATTTTGGTGGAGCAATATGAAAAGAGAGATCGCGGAGTTTATCTCGAGGTGTTTAACTTGTCAACGTGTAAAGGCGGAGCATCAAGTACCAAAGGGTCCATTGCAACCACTTGAGATTCCGAAATGGAAGTGGGAACACATTACTATGGATTTTGTTATGGGTCTTCCCAAGGTTTCTCAAGGCATAGATGCGATTTGGGTTATTGTTGATAGATTAACCAAGTCCGCTCATTTCTTGCTGATACGTGAGACTTATTCCCTTGAACGTCTTGCTAGTATGTATATGAACGAGATTGTGAGATTGCATGGCATACCAGTATCCATAGTTTCGGATCGTGACCCAAGATTCACTTCACGATTTTGGGTTAGCTTGCAGAAAGCTATGGGCACGGATTTACAATTCAGTTCGGCATACCATCCTCAAACGGACGGACAATCAGAGAGGACTATTCAAACTCTTGAAGATCTATTAAGACTCTGTGTCCTAGATCTCAAAGGGAGTTGGGATAAGTACCTACCATTGGTGGAATTCTCCTACAACAACAGTTATCAGGCGAGCATAGGTGTGGCTCCATTCGAGGCGTTGTATGGAAGAAAATATCGTTCTCCAGTATGCTGGGACGAGGTGGGTGAAGCAACATTGTTGGGACCAGAGTTGGTACGCATGACTACAGAGAAGATCCAAACGATTCGACAACATATACAAACGGCACATGATCGACAAAAGAGTTATGCGGATCTTCATCGGAAGGACGTGAAATTTAAAATTGGGGATCATGTATTGTTACGTGTTGCACCATGGAAGGGAGTTACAAGATTTGGGAAGAGAGGAAAGCTCAATCTAAGATTTGTTTGTCCATTTGAGATTCTTGAGCGAATAGGAAATGTGGCATATAGACTCGCATTACCTCCAAATATGTCTCATGTTTATAATGTTTTTCACATATCTATGCTTCATAAATATGTTAAAGACCCGAACCACATTATTGAGTTAGAACCAGACGAGATAGCTGAAGATTTAACGTACGAGGAGGTACCTGTTAAGATCTTGGATAGGAAAGAGCATGTCCTACGCACGAAGGTTATACCACAAGTTAAGGTTTTGTGGGGAAACCATGCTATTAAAAAAATGACCTGGGAGTTAGAATCAGAAATGAAAGCGAGGTATCCTCACCTTTTTGAAACATCAGGTACGTACGTCAATTTCGAGGACGAAATTTCATAAGGAGGGGAGGTTGTAAGACCCCAACTTATTAATAAATAAAATCAAATTTTCTCTAAATATTATTGTGAATAATAAGGGGTTAATTTGATATAATACTTTGGTTATGGGTGAAATGTGCAAATTTTACAAAATAAGCAAGTGGTTATAAAATATTCATTTTGTCGGGGAATATTCGTTTAGTCGTGGAATATTCTTGCTGTCGGGGAATATTCGTACGACGGCGCAGCCTTGTGTGGGCCACATAACGGAAAGCGGTTGAATGAAGAAAACGACAAGTATAAGTTATTTATAAATAACGGCGTAGTTGTTACCGTTAATACTGTTGGAATACCCGGTGGTTAAAATACAGTAGCACACGGTATTACACCAATTATTGATTCTTACGAAGGAAGGCACTACTCAATAATTATTACAGTAGTTACTGTTCAATATTTTATTGATTTAATAATTGCTGCATTGATATTTTATATTATTGTTGTTTCAATAATTGTTGCTGCACAGTATTTTTCATTATCAGATCAATAATTCATATTATTTGAATAATATTATTAGATAACATTATTGGAAATGTCTAGAAAGTTCTGTCTAAGGAGAGGTTTGGTCATCTAATTGCGCGCCAGTAAGGAGAAATCATTATTAGAAAGCCCCCTCTTTCATGGGAACGGCCTGGTTGTCATAAATGTGATTCTGTAATATTATTTGTGAATAATTAATTATTGATTCATATGATAAGGAAATATTTATTTTATGTGGATATAAATGAGGGATATATTTTTGTGGTTAAAAATGATGGAGTTAATGTTGAGGTTTTTATCAGTATTTTTGTCAGAATGGAGGTATTAAAAATCAGGGTTTTTGAGATATTTTGCGGGGGTTATAATTTTTAATCCGACCATTGGATCGTGGTAATTTTTGGATATGTTATACATATATAAGTTGAGTATATGTCCACAAATTTTGAACCGTTAAAAATGAACGTATGATTTATTATGAATTTTACGAGATGACTGGTTCAGAAATTGTTAAATTTTCGGAGTTTATCATTTTGATGGAAAATTCTAGAATTGGTGGGCCCCACTCTTGGTTGGTGAAGAAATGTGCTGAGATTTTTATTCAAATGTGGTGGGTGGAAATAGTAGCAGGTAAAGCCATCAGGTTGCAGGTTAAGTCTGCTTCGGCGTGCTAACATTTTCCTATAAATAGAGGGCTAAGTTAGAATTGAAAATCACACCAGAAACAAGTTTTCTCTCTTTCTCTCTCTAGATTATTGAGTGTATTTTGTGAGTATTTAGATACTTTGAGAGTTTCTATTTATCAGAGCAAGTTTTTTTCAGCCTTATACCGGTATTCCAACCCGAAGTACTGATATTTTGATGTAAAGGATATTATTTTCTTCTTAATGATATTATTTTCTTCAATATCATTATGCTGAAATATTGATATGAGTTTTTATCAAATTTGAAACTTTTTGTGTCGGAGTTACTATTCACGTATACGACACTATTCACGTATACGGTACTATTCACGAATACGACACTATTCACCGAAAAATAAAATTTTCCCTTTTTGTCCAAGATGTCTATTATGGTTACTATCTTTGATTGTATCCATGTTTTGATCTTTATTTTTGAATTCTGCTTCACAATTGATTATTATGAAGTATTATTGATCTTGGATAAACTGTTATACGAATCCCTAATATTTGTCCTTCTGTCTCACTGGATTCGTTCTCTTTAAGATATTTTTCATCATCCTCAGTCCTAAATGATGATATTACTGAATATCTTTGGCCTGTAGTACAAAGATGTATAATTACTTGATGAATATCTTTGGCCTGTAGTGCAAAGATGAACAGGTATTGAGATGAACATGACTGACAGGTGATACAAATGAATATCTTTGGCCTGTAGTGCAAAGATGAATATTTGGATAAAGATGATTATTAATTGATGTTACAGGGATAAAATATTGATGATGAACTTTTAAATCTTAGAAGATAGTAGAATTCATTCTCTACTTGACTCTTCTAATGGTTTGCTATTTCCGCTGCAGTTGTTGATCTAAAACTTGTTGTCGATTATATTCTATCAGATTTTTCCCTGTTGAATACTAATGATAATTTGTTTTATATTATCTTAGTCATAATATTCTTTACTGGGCTAGTTGAGCTCACCCTTTTCCTTTTTGTTCCATTTTTCTTCTCAGGAGGTGAGAACATAGCAGGATCTAGTCGGGGTATGGAGTGATGGTTCTAGAAAGATGTTTTAGCAGTCCTCACTATTTCTGTAAAATAGTGTTTGAATAATTGTATTGAGGACTTATTTGAGTGTGGATATTGTCTAGAAGACAATATTTGTATTTAAACTCACAGTATGTGTTGTCGTATTTTGCACGCCAATTGTATTATTGAAGTTGTAGTTTGCTTTCTGTACCATATATTTGGCGACTCAGAATGGGTGTTGTATACCTATTTTGGGGGCGTCACATAAAATGGGTCATTGCATTGACAATATCACACTCGTACCCGCATATGATTTTCTACTTAATGTGTCAGCTACCACGTTCGCTTTTCTAGGATGGTACTGAATGGTATGTCCATAATCTTTCAACAGCTTGAGCCAACGTCGTTGCCGCATGTTGAGTTCCTTTTGGGTGAAGAAATATTTGAGGCTTTTATGATCCGTATAGATCTCCACCTTCTCCCCATACAAGTAATGCCTCCAAATTTTAAGCATAAAAACGATAGCTGCCAACTCTAGATCATGAGTAGGATAATTCCTCTTATATTCTTTGAGTTATCGTGATGCATAGTCTATGACTTTCCCATATTGCATGAGAACACATCCTAACCCTCTGCCTGAAGCATCGCTGTAGATGAGAAATCCCTCCGAACTAGATGGTATTGTCAGAACAGGTGCTGAAATGAGTCTCCTCTTGAGTTCTTGAAAACTCTTCTCACATTCCTCGCTCCAACCAAATTTTGTATCTTTCTGAGTCAGCTGAGTTAATGGAGTAGCGATTCGAGAAAACCCTTCTACGAATCTCTGGTAATAACCAGCTAAGTCGAGAAAGCTACGTACTTTGGTCATTAACTTAGGTTTCTCCCAGCTTTGAATTGCTTCAATCTTTGACGGGTCAACATATATTCCATAATTTTATATCACGTGCCCAAGGAATGCTATTTCCTCAAGCTAGAACTCGCATTTCTTCAACTTAGCATAAAGCTTATTTTCACGAAGCTTTTGGAGTATCAGCCTTAAATGTTGTTCATGATCTTCACGACTTTTGGAATATATGAGGATGTCATCAATAAAGAAGACCACAAAGTGATCCAAATATTCCTTGAATACTCGGTTCATCATATCCATGAAGGCAGCAGGAGCATTAGTCAATCTAAAAGAAATGACTAGGAATTCGTAATGCCCGTACCGAGTTCTAAAAGCATTCTTTGGAATGTCATCACTTTTAATCTTCAACTGATGATATCCAGAATGAAGATAGATCTTTAAAAAGAATTTGGCGCCTTGCAACTGGTTAAACAGGCCATCAATGAGAGGCAACATGTACATATTTTTGATGGTGACATGATTCAACTCCCGATAATCAATACAAAGTTGCATACTTTCATATTTCTTCTTCACGAATAGAACAGTAGCACCCAAGGAGACGTACTAGGTCGAATGAAACCGATGTCTAACAATTCTTGCAGTTGAGTTTTTAACTCCTGAAGTTCAATAGGAGCCATTCGATATGGGGCTTTGGAAATGGGTTTTTTATCGGGTTCAAGGTCGATACAAAATTCAATTTCACGCTCTTGGGGTAGGCCAGGAAGTTCTTCAGGGAATATGTCAGGAAATTTATTAACAACAGAAATATCATTCAAATTTGACGTATTTTTATTTAAATCCGTGACATAGGTTAAGAAAGCTTGACATCCAATTTTTAATAAATGAATAGCTTTATGGCTTGATATGACAGTGATTGACTTTAGTGGTTTGGTTGCTTGAATTCGTATAATAGGTTACTTAGGAATATAAAAGCTAATAACCTTACGAAAACAATCAATTTTTGCATGATGAGTAGTTAACCAATCAATCCCTAAAATCACATCAAATGCAAGTATTTTTAAGAAAATAAGATCGACAGGTAATGTGAGGGTACCGATTTGAACAAAACAAGACTTATAAATAGCGGATGTAATGAAGGTTTCTCCCAATGGAGTTTCAATAGATAAGTCAAAGTCTAATTTCTTCGGAGTTAAATTTAAACGTTGAGCGCAAGTAGGAGAAATAAAAAAATAGGTAGAACTGTTATCAAATAAGGTATAGACTTCGCTAGAGTTTATGATTAGCTTACTCGTGATAAGCTCGTTCGGGTTACCCGCTTTTTGGGAGGTTACGCCAAATACTCTCCCTTGAACAACTGGCTTTGACTTCTTTGGGACGGCCTTTGGTGCCTCCATTCCAGCTGGACTTGACTTTACTGTACCACAAAATTGGGCTAGGTGACCTTCTTTTCTGCAATTATAACACGCTTTGGACTGCATCATGCAGTTTGGACTGATGTGTCCCTCTCTTCCGCATTTGAAGCATACGATCGGTGGTCGTTCTCCTACTTTATCAATGAGTGCTGGTGCTGACGTCTTTCCATCATTGTTGAATCTCATCTTTTTAAAATTTCCACTCCTATTGTCTTGGCCATGATTACCACCGAAGTGGTTACAATTTCTGGCATGTTGATTACCTCCATGTTTGTTGTCACCGCTTCGATGACTGCAACCACTAGTATTATCGATTTGCCGGCTACTCTCTCTTGGTTGGGTTGACTCATTATCACGCTCCAATAACTGAGTCCTATTAACAACATCTGAATACAGACATAGTTTGTGAGATATTAGGTATTGACGTATCTCGGGTTTCAAACCTCTTAGAAATATTCGCGTCATTCTCTCCTCATTATCAACCAAGTGGGACGTAAATCGGGACAACTCGACAAACTTAGCTTCGTACTGCGACACGATCGTATTGTTTTGCTCCAGCTTGATGAACTCTAACTCCTTCATGTGACGAATACTTTTGATAAAGTACTTGTTGTTGAACAGTTCTTGGAACTTCTCCTAAGACATCTTCAGTGCTGTAGGTTAAGTACGCTTTACAGATTCCCACCAGTAATCTACCTCTCCTCGCAACATAAAGGTGGCAAAGGGAACCTTTTGCTCCTCGGAGCATCCCAAGACATCAAATATCTTGGTGATCTGCTTTATCCACGTCTCCGCCTTAAGTGATTTTGGCTCTACGTACTAAAAACTCCGGTGGTCCCAGCTCCTTGAACTGCTTAGCGGTGACAGTCCGAGACTTTACAGTGTTTCCACCTGTATTTTAAGCAAGAGCCGTTCTCGCCTGATGTTGCATGAATTGTATAAAGCCTCTGAACATCCCATCATTCATCATTTGATCAGTGTTATTATTTTCCTGAGGATTATTGCCTTTCTGATGCACATTATCCTGGGTATTGATCGTTGGTGACTCAACGGTCTCATGTGCTTCATTGCTTATCTCGACATTTTCAGATGCCATTTTCAAACACTGCCACAAAACAAGGGTTAATTGACATGTCACATATTATCCCTATACTCTGACCAACCAATAAAATAACAAATAAGCTTAGGTAGGTCATACTAGCGAAGGATTTACTCGTCTTTTTCCCCTAGTTATAGTCTCACATCTTAGCCAGGGATAATATCCCTAAGCTTTGATACCAAATGTGACGCCCTCAAAATAGGTATACATTACCCATCTTGAGTCGCCAAATACATGGTACTGAAATCAAATACAAACTTCTTTCATACAATACGAAAAAACATAGCTGAGAATTTTTACACAAATATTGTCTAAAAGACAGTATTCAAACTCAAAAAGGAGTCCTCATTACAATTATTATCACACTATTTTATAAAATAGTGAGGACTACTATAGCCACCATCTCGGACCATCACTCTGTTTCTCGAATAGTTCCGGCTACGTTCTCATTTCCCGAAGAGAACAATGAAAGAAAAATGGTGAGCTCAACTAACCTAGTAGGAAATATTATGACTAAGATAATGCAGAATAAATTATCGTTAGCCTTCATCAGTGTTAAACTAATAAACAAAAAGTTTAACTGCAGCGGAACAAGCAATCCATTAGAAGAGTCAAGTAGAGCATGATATCTACTATCTTCTATGATTTAAAAATTTTATCATCAATTTTATCGCTGAGACTCAGTTTAAGAAATAAACCACATCATCGAATCATCCCTGCACTATAGGGTAAGAATATTCATTAGTATCACGACCACGAATTATCCATGCACTAAGGGTTAAGGATATTTGTGTTATCACTAATGGTCATGATCATACCAGCAACTGTCCATCAATGCACTATGGGCCAATAAAGACTTTTAGCACATCATTTGTAACATTACGGGTCATGATTATACCAAATGATCCCTGGTCATAATTATACCAATCAACAGTCCATCTATGCACTACGGCCAAAGATGACTTTCATCACAATATAATCATGAGAATGATGACAATGATATAAAAATTCAATTAAATGAAAGCAAAGGATAAATTTTAAAGATTTATAATTTAATTTATCCAGAATTTAATAATGTCCAAATTATCAACATGATACTGCTTTGTGGAGTAAAATTCAAGAATAATATTGTATCAAAAATAATTTGGACAGAAAATAAATTAATTTTTGTCATGAATAGTACTCTGGGTGAATAGTACCTGAGTGAATAGTATCACGTGAATAGTACTTCAAGAATAGTATCCCGTGAATAGTATTTTGTGAATAGTACCCTATGAATAGTACTCATGGACAGTACTCCAGAATGAAAAGCTTAAAATTTAACAAGAATGTGCAGAAAATATCACTGTGAAATGATACTAGATGAAACATAAATTTCAAGAATATTCTACTAATTTTACGGAGTATAGAAGCAGTACTTTAACAAAATGAGGGTATAATCAGGAATACGAGACGAAATAATATTACTCACATACTACAGATTATGGAAGAAAATATTATTCCTTATGAATACTGAACAAAAATAATATCCCTTACCTTAGAAGAAGACTGGATACTGGAATAGTGAAGTAGTGGAATACTCTTCTTCTTTCTCTCTATAGCTTCTCTCTCAATAATTGCTCTTGTGAGTCTTAATGAATTGGTGAGAATGAAAGAAGAATGAGCCTCTATTTATAGGAAAACATAGTTTCGATAATTACACATTTTTGGGCTCGAATTATTACAGTATAGTACCTTCATCTATACCTCTATTTTTAATTTAGCCCTGCAAGTATTATCAATCTTGCACCACCTCCCCTAATAGTACACACATGTGAATCAATAGTTCCATACATGTGAATCAACAGTAAATTTGCATGTGAACTAATAGCAATTAATTGCTCATTTATCCGATTAATTACCCGATTGGTCAATATAACCTCCAAAAATCAATTATTATCGAAAAAAATGTCGATTTTCACTAACACAAATAATTCCAACACAATGGAAATATTAATTTCATTTTTAATCAACACGAACTTAATCATCATTAATATTATAACTCATAATATTTAACGACCAGATCATTCACAGGAAAGAGGGGGCTTTCCGATAAGGATTTCTCCCTATTGGCGCGCAATTAGGTGACCATACCCCTTTTCTCGACAGAACTTTCCAGACATCGTCAATATTGCAAATAATAATATGAATAACTTTGTCGTCTCAATTATAGATTTAATAATATAAAATATTATGCAGATGATACTGTGATAATAATTGAATCAATAATATGAGAGATATTATGCAGCAATTACTGTAGCAATAATTGAGTATAACTGAGTGACTTCTCACGTAAGCATCAATAATCAATACCGTGTGCTACTATGCAACCACGTATATTACTATACTTTTACTACCGAGTAGTTCAACAGTTTTAACGGTAAAACTTTCGCCGTTATTTTTATAAAAAGTTATTTCTGTCATTTTTTAACTATGACAATACTTCTGTTGTGGGGTCCACTAATGATTGTGCCGTCGTACGAATATTCCATATTAAAACGAATATTTTCCGACCAATCGAATATTTTAAAACCACTAGCTTACTTTGCAAAATTTGTAAATATTACCCACAACTATATCATTATATCAAATCCACACCATAATATTCAAAAATATATTTTGAAAAAAATTAATCTTTATTCATAAAACTTGATTACAACAGTCATGCTCGGTCAACGACTTTTGACCATTAATTATAGTAATCCTATGAATTGATTAAGCATTTGAGTGTCATACATATGTAATATGTATATCAGGGTATCAATTCATTATATTTAGACATCATAACAACAAACAAAAAATGATTAAAAGGTTGGTCAAAGTAGTCGGTTCAACCTGTTCTTGAGTTTTCTGGGTAACCCAGAAAATAGAACTTCGTGATCGGTCAACCTCTTTTGACCACCTATATCTTGCAATATATGATTTTAGTGAACCTGTTTCCTTTTCCAGATGAAAGACCTTATGTAATACTACAACTAACATACAATTAACATACCTAACTATTATTACACACGAATCTACATGCTCTGACATTCGATTGTCAGATCTGTTTTTCCAGAATTTTCAGTTGGCTTAAAACACTATTTTGATGCATCTAGATGTTATAAAAATATGTTTTATCAACTTAGCATACTTTTTAACATATATTTTATTACATATATCTAAACATCTAAACAACAAATCAAATATAGCATCAAAGATCTAGGTTAAAATTAGGATTTGCACCTTTTCTTGCCTTGATTTTGATTTCTGGCTACTGATTCTGTTGTTGCTATCACCAAGGCTTGTTTTGGTATGTTTATAAGAGTGTATAGGCTTAGAGAATTTGTGAGTTTGGCCAGAGGATAGGCTGCTATTTATACACTTAAGCAACTTAGGGGTTTTGGTCTTTTTCACCAACTTGCCTCCAAAAATATCTGTTGTTATGTTACTTGTGCTGCTTGGGGAGGGTTGCCAGACCATGTGCACTCTTGGGACTTTGTTTGGTCACTCCTAACCTACTTGTGAGCTAGTTTGATTAGATTAGTAACTTAATTATGCCCTAATCCTCTTTAATCTTGATTAGAGTTTTGGTTTTTATGATTAGGGTTGCTTAACGATGTTTATTAGCACCTAATTGAAGTTTAACAATCATGATTAGGTATTAGGATAACCTAATTAGGGTTTAGTCTAGCTAATTAAGGTTAGGGTTAAGGTTTGTAATCTAAGGTTTCTAACTTAGATGTTTCACAAATCCTAACAAGCACGACAAAGCGTTTTCTCAGTGTAAGCACGATAAAGCAGCTTGTCAAAATACATATACCGAAAAGTCCATTTTCGGAAGAAAAATTTTAAGCACGACGTGTCAAGCATGTTTGACCTAATTTGTTAAACACAATATATAATAACACAAAACACTTTCAGAACGGAGAGATTTTATTAATATAACTGAATTTACATAACCGAATCTTATTAGGGTTTTGGGTTTCACATTCACCCCCACTAATAAGAATTTCGTCCTCAAAATTACAGTACAAGTTAAGTAAACAGTTGGGGATAGTTCTCTCACAGTTTGTCCTCGAGCTCCCATGTAGCCTCTTCAACGTTCTAATTCATCCAGATCACTTTGATCGATGCTATCACTTTATTTGTCAGGACTTGCTCTTTACGGTCGATGATCTGCACAGGTTCTTACATAAGAAAGATCTTCTTCGATTTGGATCGGCTCATAGTTTATAACGTGTTTATAATCAGGTTTGTATGGTAGTAATACAGACACATGAAACACATTATGAATATGATTTGAAATTTAAGTAGGTACACTTAGAAGGGGGGTTGAATAAGTGTAGGCACAAACTATGTCCAACTTTTGATTAACTAAAAATTCCTTTGGATATTCAATGCAGCAAGCTGGATTCTATATCTTTGTAAGTTAAAATATGAAAATCGGATATTGAATTAATGTATCACTTTCCAAAAATATAATTTCGAGTCTTAATTTTTTCTAAAGTTAATTATGATAAACCAATTTACTAAATTAGTTAAGTGATATGAATGGATATAGAATGCAGGCTGCTGGATAGTTAGCAGAATAATAAAACTCAAAATGTAATCACATAAACACCGGAATTTTTACGTGGTTCACCTACTACCTTCTAGAATAGTAGCCTAATCCATGTACAACACCAACTAGTATTGGAGACTGTGACAACCCGATATTTTCTATATAAATAAATAAGAAATTTTTTTATAAATTTTTTTTTAATTAAGGATGAGGATTTGTACAAGATTATGTGTATATGTATTTTTGTAGTAAGTAAAAATATATTTATTACCTAATTATTTACAAATGAATTTATTTTAGAATTTTTGATTATTATAAAGTATATACTTATAATAATTAAATTATGGTAGAAATGTTTTTAGTAATTATTTTCCATGAATATATAGTCATATATTATTTAAATAATATATGGAGTGATTTTTAGAATAATTATAATAATTATTTTATTATATGAATTTTAGTACAGGTTATTAAGTTAATTATTTTACCTTAATTATTAAGGTTAAATATGGCAGATAAATCAGATATGGAATCCAAACCCTAATTTTGGATTATTGTCAAGGTATAAGAATAATAATATAATATTAATTATATTTTAATTTTTCAGTGCTATGGATATGTACTGTATATCCGTATTGATAATGGTAGGTCAATTACGGTGTATTATGACCAAACCCTAGTATTAATGTTAAACCCTAATTTGAGATCCAAATTAGAGTGCAAGATTGTTTTAAAAGTGTGTTATATAATTTATGCCGTGTATTAAATGTATTAATTAGGTGAACCCTAATTAAAATTCTAGAAACCCTAATTTCTAGAAAACCCTAATTATAATCTAGAAACCCTAAATAATTTTTGGAAATGAGGAACCCTAATTTGAAATTTAAATTAGAGTTCAAGATTGGTAGTAATTGTGATAAGATGATTAATTATCAAGTATTAAGATTATAATTGTTAAACCATAAATTTTTTTTAAAACCTAATTTAATAATTAGAAAACCTTAATTATATTTTAGTAACTCTAATTACCAAAATTGTAAACCCTAATTGCTAAATTAGCAAGGTTAATGATAATTATATGATATTAAACCCTAATGTCCCTGTATAGCGTAATTAGAAAATTAATCATAATTAGAAAACCCAAATTTCAAAATTTTAGAAACTAAAATTTATTTAATTTTTATTTTGTGTAAACCCTAGTGGGAAAATCCTTCATTTTGTGCTAAACCTTAGGGTTAAACCCTAAGGGTTTGCCAAGTTCCAATTTTGCCATTAAATGATTTATCAATTTACCATTTTTCCCCTAATTGAATTATTTTGGCTAGAATAGGTTTTGACAATAGGTTGAGTGGGTGAACCACTTCAACCACCCCATGTGCTCAAAATAACAACAACAAGTCACCTACATCAGCCAATTCATGCACTTTGTTGTCTATATATAGATTGGAAGAGAGAGAAATAACATTTGTTACTTCCATTTTTCACAACACTCAAACTAAGCTCTCTCTCTCTCTCTCTCTCTCTCTCTAACCTCCAAAATATACAAGTATATCAGTCCTAAATCAAAGCCCCACGATCAGCTATAACAAATCAGAAGTCAGAAATCAAGAATCGTTCATAGAAGGTATAAACCTTAGTCATGATTTCTGTCCAACGATCTGTTGTTAGATGTTAGTTTTTTTTGTGTTAAACATGTTAAATCTAGTGTCTATGGATGATCTGGGTTGCTAGATGTTAGATCCATAACATCTAGAAGCTCAGATTTGAAGATCTTAGAAATCTGGAAAAAACTTGGTTCTGTGGTCTGACAACGAATGTCAGAGACCACAGATCCTTGCTCGATTATGTTTTGTGTTGTTTTTAAGTTGTTAGTAGTAGCCTGCAATGTTGTCTTTAATCTGCAAAAAGAATCAAAGTCATATCTGTTGTAGATTAAAAGTTATTTAAGGTGAAAGTGGGTTGACCGGCATTGACCAGCTGTTTTTGAAACCCATTGTTTGCCCAGAAAGTCTGGCAAGAAATGTCAGACCTTATATCTCTATGATTTTTAATGTGTTTTGTATTTTGAAAGTTGGTAGTTGTAGTCTAATATGTGCTCTTGGATCTGGGCTTGAAATCAGACTTAGATCTGGTCTAGGTAGCAAGATATTCAAGGTCAAACGTGGTTGACCGGCCATGACCAGGCGTTTCTGGGTAACCCAGAAACAGCCCAGAACTGGCCTGACAACATTTTTGACCGTCTTGATCTGACAGTGTATTAGTGTTTTGATAATGTTTATGTATCTAAGTTGTAGTATGTAGGTTATACTACATATGTAGGCCTTAAAAGCATCTAAACGTTAAATATTATGAGTACATGGTTTGGTCAAAGCAGGTACCTCGAGCACGTTTTCTATTTTCTGGGTAACCCAGAAAACAGATGAATGTTTCGTCTGACATAGTTTGACTAGTACGAATATGCTAGATCTGTTGATGTTATGGTGATTATATGTGATGGATCTCTTGTCCTACATGTTGGCTACACACTGCAGGTTTTAAATCACAAAAACATTACAAGCTCAACAAGTTATGGAAGCCCAAAACGAGCCAGTCGAACTGTTCTTCATTTCTAGGTAACCCAAAAAATGAAGAACAGCTCTGATAGCTTATTCAAGGCTACAGATCTCGTTGGTTATGCATGTTTTGATGATGTTGTTTGTTGGATTGTGTAGTCTTGTACTTGTACTACATTATCTGATCAACAACATGTCCAGAATCACATCACACACGAATTTAATTTCGGTCAAACATGGTCACTCGGTTTCTGACATGAAGTTCAGGGAATGCATGAAGAACACCTATAGCGACGGTTCTGTCGCTATAGGTGGTCTCTAGCGGCAGATTATTTATTATTTTCCAGAAATTAATTATAAAATAGAAAAAATTAATTTTTAATTATGAAAAATACATAATAAATTATTAAAAATTATTTTAAATTCTGAAAATTAGTTTTTAATTATTTTTAATATATTTCATAAATATTTAATATTTTTGGAATATTAAAAGTATTTAATTTATTTATTTATAATATTAAATAGATTATTTAAAAATGATTTTAATATTTGAAAAATCATTTAAAATTATATTATGAGATAATAAAATAGTTTAAGTTATTTTTAATGACTTTTAATATTTTGTGATAAATTTCATTAATAAATTAATATTAATGATAATTAAGTTATTTATTAAATGAATTAAATAAATTAATTAAAAATAATTTTATTATATTTAAAATCATTTTAAATAATAATAAGGTATTTAAAAATATTTTAAGTTATAAAATATAACTTTTAATATTTAAAGGTAAATTTCATTAATTTATTATTATTAATGATAATAAAGTTATTTAATAATTATATTAAATAATTTAGTTTAAAAATGATTTTAATATTCTAATAATCATTTTAAATGAAAATAAAGTGTTTAAAGATATTTTAAGTTATAAAATATAACTTTTAATATTTAAAGAATAATTTCATTAATAATTTAATATTAATGATTATTTAATTATTATTAATGATATTAAATTTATTAAATAAATAGTTTATAAATGGTTTTATTAAATTAAAAATCATATAAAAGTGATATAAATAAATTAAAAATATTTTCAGTTATACTTAATGTCTTTTAATGTTTTGATAAATGAAACATTAATATTTTAATATTAATGCTAATTATTTAAAAATAATTTTTAAATATTTTAAAAATCATTTAAGGGTAATATTAATACTTTAAAAGTAATTTGAGTTATTATACATAACTTTAATATTTTGGAAATGATTTCATTAATAGTTTAATACTAATTAAATATTAATGATAATAGAGTTGATTAGTATTTAAATTATTTTAATATGATTCTGATGTTTAAAAATTTATGATAAATTATAATAAATGTTTTAAATTATATTAAGTCATTTAATAATAATATGACTTATATGTACGAATATTGAGTTATAGAATAGAGTCTTAGACTCGATAAATACCCGATAAAATTGTCGGTACACCGACATGTTTCAGAAATTGATCTGGACTTAGATATTTTGATTGTATAAGTGATTATTTGTGATTCAATGGTTATTAAACATATGTGCTAATGTGATTAGGTTATGTGCTGACTGCAATAAGCAGTGTTATGTGTTATAGTATGTTGTTCTAATCGAACGAACGATCTTATTAATGTTAGGTTGTGAGATAAGCGATAGATCTTAATTACAAGTTGTAAGCAACGCTTCAGGCAAGTATCTAACCTTTGCATTTTCTTTATGCAATGGATGTGAGTAAGAATATTTCTAAACTATATTATTATGGTACATATTATTAACCTTATATTATATAAGCTCCTTGAATATCAACATGTTAGTATATGGTAACTCAGATATATATATTCTGTTCGTTAATTTCTAGAAATGGTTAAACAAGTGTCCCCACTTGAATAATCATTGTATTTAATCACATGTTGATATACCTTTGTCAATAACCCGTATACATATATGTTGAATTATAGATTATTGTTGAGAAGATAAAACCTTTGATTTAGAACCCAGACAGGTACGAACATCCCTACACGGAAAAATTTTTATGTGCTCCGGCGGACAAAGGATGAACGATAATATCGTTCTAGCAATGTAGTATTGATCAATGCAGGGCATAACGGGCTTATCACCCCCCGTGCCTATAAGTTATGACGATTTGCAGATGAATTTCTGTCTTACCCTATCGAAAATTTAAAACAATGTTCATGGCATGTCACCATATCCCAGATATAGTCTATACGAAATTTCAAAACTTTGAAAGAGAGTTGTTATGTTATTATTATTGGTTCAGAATACTTCACAACTATTGACTTGTTGTAGAAGAATAGTACAAAGAAAACATTTAAATTCTTTCAGCTTATATAATTGCTATTACTTGCTGGGGACTCAAATGCTCATCCTTGCTTAAATTTAAATGTTTTCAGCTAAGTGCGAATGACCAGAGAGCTCTACTAAGAACAAAGGAAAAGGGAAGGTTGCTAAATAAAAGAATTACTATGTTATGTAATAGTTTGGTATTATTAAGACAAGTATGACATATATTAGCTATCATGGGTTGTAATGAATGTTTAAAGGTTACGTACTTGGGATTAGACTCTGATGATATGTAAATTAAGTTGATCTTTATATTATTGTTATTATTATTAGTATTATTCCGCTCAGAGAAATGTTATCGTGAGGAACCGAGTTCGGGTTTCAAGTACCCGAGTTTGGGGTCCTCACAGAGACTCACTTTTATTAAACTTTTCCAATTACAATACAAGTTCCAACAATTTGAATACCTTTGTTCCTTGTGCACCTATGCACTCTTAAGCACCTATGCTTTCTTCAAACTGGATTGTAATGATGCAGTAACCCAAACAGGATTACACTTTAGAGAATATTGATTTGTATAAGAAAATATAAGATACACAATAGAGGTCTAATGATCAAGCAATATATCACTTACCAATGCAAGGCTCAAGTATGTAATGACATGTAAGAGAAGTATTACCAGAATATTTTCTACAAGACCACCTTAACCGTAGCTCCTTCTTAGTGTAATCAATAATAGTCAGGAAGAAAAACTGTTCCGTAGCTTGTATGCTTTATGATATCAGTATGTGTTTTTCTTACTTTTCTCGTTAATGAGACCAATTCATTTATAGGCTTTCATAATACATTACCGTTGCTTGATGCCTATTCGTGATATGATCGTTAGAGACAAGATGCACAAGTCATGTAATATTTAGACTATCATCCAGATATTGTGCCAAAGATCAAGACTCCTTTCAGTTGTATACTAGCATAGGACACATCATGATCAGTATAGGATATAGAAATATCTTAGTGATGACCGAGGAGATTTTGCCTAATAGAGTGTCCATCACGTGAAACTATATCTTTTATGAATTCTGTATTATATCCCATTTTGTCATACACCAATTTGCTATATGTCAAATACCGTATTTATATCATGCAATCAATTACCATATTAATATATCACGCAAGTGGGTTTAAAAGCAATCTAGTAATTTTACTTAAATTAAGCTTTTATATAAAGTATGATTCATGGTATTTATTTAACCAACTAGTTACCTTAGCTGATTGCCCAGAATTAAATTCCTTGATTCATGAAACACGATTTATGATGCATGATTCATGATATACCATTTTTGTTTTTATCGTGAATTGGGTTGCATCATTTTACAATATTTTATTCAATCAAACATTTTCCCAAAAGCTACCATATATGGTTTAACAGAATTTGATTCCTTAAGTTATGGTACAGAATTTCGGTCATGCATATCATGAGCTTAGTGTATTAGTATGTAGCATCGAATATGTGAGTACAATTATATATGTAATGCACATGTCCTAGAGCCTTATATTGGAAAGTAAGAAATGCTAAGATCTTACATATTTTTCCTAGGACTCAATTTGCTTTTTGTTCTTCAAAGATTCCTTGTCTTTGTAATTTCCTCCTTGATGTTCCTGTAATGTCATATCTTTCCCTGAAATGTTATATAGCATGATTAGAGGAATAATATGGTCATCATCAAAACATGGAGTATGACATAAGTCAACATTCTCCCCCTTTTTGATGATGGCAGCAAAATAATTATGACTCCCACTAAATCCATGCACATCAAAATAATTACGACTCCCCCTCAATTCATGCATATCCTCACATTTTAGAGTTAAATGTTAACTGCAAATATGCAGTGTTTAATAACCCTGCACTAACCTGTTAGTCCACAACATTTTAAATAGAAGGAACATCATGAACTATTAACCCATCATCCATCAAATAATTAAAGCAAATTTTTTAAACCAGAAGTCATCATGGATGAAAAAATTGTATCAAAATCATAATTCATCTCCCCCTTTGGCATCCATCAGAAAGAAGTGTCCAGAGAGCCAAAAGGGGAAAGATGGAGCAAGACCTTTAAGTATCCTCCTCTGCAATGTGAACTTGGTTGGCTTCACGAGCAGTGAAATATGGACGGTGAAGCCTTCGGTGTTCAATTTCCTCCAAGGACATGTTGTTGGCAAATCTGGGAGGACGGGCGATGAGGGTAGGAAGAGGTAAAGGCAAGTCCAGGAGATCTCCTTGGTATTCGGCAATCTAATTGCACTGTGGCCACTCAGGTATGCGAGATTGGACTTGGTCAGCCTGGAGTTCTTCATTGAGATCATTCATGCGCCGCTCAGTAAATTGTCTGAGAGTCCCAATCTGATTGCTGATGAATTTGAGTTCAGTGCTTAATTGGTAGGCATTGCTATTCATTTTCCTCTATAGGGCTTCTACCATAGCCCGAGTATGCAATTCGAATCCATCTTGAAGGTCAATGAACTCATCCTCCACATTGCAAAAAACTTAGTGAAGTTTAGTACGACTGATAGGGAGTTTGCCTTTTTCAAGCACAGAAAGACGATGTTGGATATCTTTAACATCAGTAGTGATTGATGCTTGATTGGTCGCGATGGTATGAAGAAGAGTGAGAATCTCAGGGGAAGGAGGTAATGAAGCAAGAGGAGTGGGAATTTGGACAGGGGGATTTTTTGGGGCAACTCGCATGAACTTTCCATTTACCAGTGTGAGATGATCACTTTTGCGATAGATAGAGTCGATGCAATCAGTAATTGTGATGGAGCCCTCATCGTCTAGTGGGATTTGAAAGTGAGTGAACAACTTTGTAAGGAAACAACTGTAAGGCAGACATTTTTTGGAATGTTTGATGCAATTGACCATGTGTTTAAGCATCATAAGAGAGAAATTGAATGAGTTCCCTTTCATTATCAGAGCCACCAAAACCAGATCCTGGTAGGTGAAGTCAGCCCCACCACCAAGACGAGGAATAAGATTGTACCCTAGTAATTTGTGAAGGACTATGACAATAGGAGATACTTCAGTGGTCTTAGGAAGAGTGACTGTCGACAGGGTGGGGTCAGCCATGATAGTTCGAAGTTGGTCAAGAGGGGACAGAGGAGTATAAACTGGTCCATTAAGTGTAAAGGGACATGCTCCTGTATATGGAATGGACAGTATGCTCCCTAAATCCATAGCAGTAAAAAACATAGATTTGCCTTTAACAAACGAGGTATAGCAGTCGCCATTATTTTCAAGGTTTGTATAAAATTGTTGGACTAATTTTGGGTAAGCCACAGAGGGAGGAGCACTTAAAGAGGATAGGCCACATGACTCAAGAATGTGTTGAAGAGGCGAGTTTTGGTAGTAAAACTTAATTGATTTTTCATAAATAAAGGATTTTTGACAAATAGAAGACTTAAAACGAAGTTCAAAATTATGGCCTCTAAAGAAATCTCTAGGAACATCATGCAACAAAATAGATAGAGGGAATACCGTCATCGGAGGGGAGCTGGGTGAGGATTCTTTGAATTTTTGCCATTTAGTGCCAGTCGATGTCCCAATCGGTGGAGGAGAAGGTAAACTTTCTTCCGATTCGGCAGGGGATCGTGACAGAAGGTTGCTTCCTTTTCAATCGTCGAGTAGCAGGAGGATGAGAAGGTGGAGAGGGTAGTGATACCCCGTCCTCAGATTCGTCACGGAGTTGTCTAGCACGCCTGGTTTTCATCTTCACGGACGGTGTTTGAGAGCGATTGAGAGTTTCAGAGACGATATATGTGCTGAAGAGATAAAGAGGAAGCTTGGAAGAGTAAAGTAACTTTTGTCTTTTTAAGGGTGCTTGGTACCAAGATATGGAAACGCGTGGCACCGTGTTTGGGAAGGGAACTCTTGAGCAGATTTAATGAGCATAATTATGGTAATAAGATATGCCTTGTCTGTCTAATTTCCTTAAAGCATGCAGACTATATCTAAATTAGCCCCGAGTTCTCATCTTAGAGTACAGAAGCGTTCTTCCCCTAAAGGTTTTATAAATATATCTGCTAATTGGTGCTCAGTGGGGATAAATATTAATTTAATTAGTCCTTTGGACACATTATCTCTAAGAAAATGATGTCGAACTCTTATGTGTTTCGTGCGAGAGTGTAAAACTAGATTTTTAGAAATGTTAATGGTGCTTGTATTATCACAGTAGATAGGCACATTGTCACACATAATATCAAAGTTACACAGTGTTTGACACATCCACAAAATTTGGGGGCAGTAACTTCCTGCTACTAAATATTCACCCTCAGTAGTGGATAGGGCAATTGAAGTTTGCTTCTTACTATGCCATGAGACAAGACTTTGTCCCAAAAATGTAAACACACCACTTGTGCTTTTTCGATCTATTTGACAACCTGCATAGTTAACATCTGAGTAACCCATTAGATCAAAATTGTCACATTTTGGGTAAAATAATCCTAAATTTGTAGTACCACTCAAATATTTAAATATTCGTTTAACAGCTTGTAAGTGTGATTCTTTGGGTTTGGCCTGAAAATGAGCATATAGACAAACACTGTACATTATATCAGGTTTAGAAGTAGTTAAATATAGTAAGGATCCGATCATACCTCTATATTTTGTTACTTCTACATCCATACCTTTTTCATCTGTTGCGAGTTTTATTGATGTGCTCATTGGTGTGTGAGTTTGCGTTGCCAAAATTGAATCTCTTGAGTAGTTCTTTTGTATACTTGGTTTGATGAATGAAAATACCTTCCTGATTTTATTTGATTTGAAGGCCCAGAAAGTAATTGAGTTCTCCCATTAAGCTCATATCAAACTCCTTGTGCATGCATTTGGAAAACCACTCACAAAGAAAGTTATTAGTAGCACCAAATATTATATCGTCTAAATATATTTGTACAATAATGATATCTTTATTTTGACGTTTAATAAATAAAGTAGAGTCGATTTTACCTCGTATGAAACCATTTGATAGGAGGTACTTACTTAATCTCTCATACCAAGCTCTTGGGGCTTGCTTGAGCCCATATAGTGCCTCATTTAGTTTGTATACGTAATGTGGTATCTTGTCATGCTCAAATCCAGGAGGCTATTTTACGTAAACTTCTTCATTTATGTAACCGTTAAGAAAAGCACTTTTGACGTCCATTTGATGGAGTTTGAACTTTCTTAAACAAGCAAATGCTAATAATATTTGAATGGATTCCAAACGGGCTACAGGGGCAAATGTTTCTTCATAGTCTATCCCTTCTTGCTGATTGTACCCTTGAGCTACTAATCTAGCTTTGTTTCTTGTAATTGTTCCGTACTCGTTAAGGTTGTTTTTGAATACCTATTTAGTTCTAAAAATTAATACATCTTTTGGAGGAGGCATCAACTCCCACACTTGACATCTTTCAAATTGTTGTAGTTCTTCTTGCATTGGTAGTAGCCAATTTTCATCAAGTATGACTTCTTTGGCATTACTTGGTTCAATCTGGGATAGAAATGCTGAGAAAGCACACATATTTTGTGCTTTTCTTCTTGTAGTAACTACTTCATTTATGTTCCCAATGATGTTATCAGGAGGATGATTTTTGATGTATCTTGCTGATTTTGGAAGTTGAATGTCATGGATCATTTCGTCAGTAGTTTCTGAATCATGGTCTTGTTGTTGGTTCATTTCAGCTTGCTGGATATGTTCTTGATTTTCATATTCAGCTTGCTGGATAGAGTCCTGGTCCTGCTGTTCTTCTAATCCAGCTTGCTGGATCGGTTCTATAGTCTTGCTGTTTTGCTTTATGTGGTAAGCTGGATTTGCACCAGTCTCTAAATTTCCTGCATCTTCCTCTCTTTTTTTTTTGGAATATCATGGTTAGATTCATTAAATTTGACATGGATAGATTCTTCAATACACATATTTTGCACATTATAAACGCGATATGCTCTACTATTTTGTGAGTAGCCAATGAATATTCCAACATATGATATAGCATCAAACTTGCCCAAGTTCCCACTAGTGTCAAGAATAAAGCATTTAGATCTAAATACTTTGAAATAGCTTATATTAGGAAGTCGATTATTTAATAATTCATATGGTGTTTTCAAAATGATTGGACGGATTAACACTCTATTTAGTACATAACATGATGTGTTTACAGCTTCAGCCCAAAATTTCTTTAGAAGTTTACTTTCTTGAATTAAGGTTTTAGCTGTTTCTTGTAATGTTCGATTCTTCCTTTCTACCACTCCATTTTGTTGGGGAGTTCTAGGTGCTGAGAATTCATGAGTAATTCCTTTTTGATTACAAAATATAATAAAGTCTTTTTGAAATTCAGTACCATGATCACTTCTGATTTTTATAAGATTAAGACTATATTTTGTTTCCAAGTTTCTAATCAGTTTTTCAAATTCTTTAAATCCCTCATCTTTTGTTCTAAGAAAGAATACCCATGTGTATCTAGAAAAATCATCGACTATTACAAATGTGTAAAATTTACCATTTAAGCTAGCATGCCTTTCATGTCCAAATAAATCAAGATGGAGTAATTGTAAGGGAGAAGAAGTTGATACCATGTTCTTGGCTGTGAATGACGTTCTTACTTGTTTTCCAAGTTGACAAGGCTCGCATATACCTTTCTTCTCGAAGTTCATTTTGGGTAATCCTCTCACTAGGTTCTTTGATGATAACTTTTTGATTAGGTCCATATGAACATGTCCCATCCTTCTATGCCATAGATTTGCTTCATCTTAAATAGTTGCAAGACATAATTCTTCCTCCTGTTGCTCAAAATCAAGAGTATATATATTTCCTTCTCCTTGGGCAACTAAAGTAGCATTGTTAGTACCATGTGAAATTGTACATTTATCTTTTTCAAAATTTACTTGATATCCATTATCCATTAATTGACTAACACTGATAAGATTGAATTCTAGACCGTTAACAAGATGTGTAACACCCCCAAATCCGGTACATCCATTTCCACAGGATTTGGTGTTCACGATACAAATATCATCTATCTATCTACCCATAATAAATGCAAACCATGCAATAGATAGAAATAAAATCTTCCCCTTAAGGGTTACAACATCTGAATAATAATAATACAATCCTAGGTTAAACTAACCTTAAACATCTGTGCGGAATCATAAACAAATAAGTCTTAAACAATAACATTAACTCAAGTCTTAAACAAATACATCATCATATAAAACAACAAGTCTTCGTCACTTGCTAACTTTGCCCTTGCCTTTACTAGTGGAAGGTTCATCAGTTCTTTCGTTCTTAACTGCAATTTTATTATTAAGCAAGAATGAGCACAAATGCCCACAAGTATAACAATGAAATAACAATATAATAACATGCGAATAAATCAAAGACATCTGAATAAAAGATCAACTTTTGAATCAAGAATGAATAACAAGAATCAAAAGAATTCCGAGGGTCATAAGACCTTGAACTATGTCCTAGGTTATCAAGGGTTATACTTGAAACCTTTAACAGTCATAAGACTATGGACCTTTCTTCTCGTACTTAGGGGGATCAACCCTTAGTACCATACTATGCACAATATCTTAACGCTAACGCATAAGTAAATCCCTTTGCAGGGTTGTTCATCTCAGTTTGACATTCGAGTCCGCACCAAAGGAAGTTTGGTTTGGATAATTCAATAAGGGTTCTGAAATTTAAAACGTTCATCAACTAAGGACTGGTTGAATCAATAAGGTTCACTAGTCTAATAAGGTTCAACAATAATGATATTCGATTTGAATAATGATCTCAAGAGTATACAATAGGACAATTATTATATAACGGAATCATGCTTTGAAAAGATAAATAAATCTTTAATATAACATTTGAACTTGAATAATAGAATTGATAATTTACTCGAGGTAAATAATAAACTTGAACAATAATGACAAGTAGGGTTAGGAAACTTGCCTCGTGCGTAGATTACACTTTAACTAAGCACGTTCTTTGAATTTACTCCTACATACCATTCATATACACAATACCAGTTAATTATAACTTAACTAATCATCATAAACTCATTCTCTTTGTCTACTTTGATTATTGACTATACTTAGTCAATTTACCACTTTGTCACATAATTTGTACTTCATGAATTATCAAGCTAATTATGTATTCAATAATTTAATCCACATGTAATTATGTTATTTACATGTTAAACAACTATTTTATCATCACATTATTCTTTTAACATGTTTACATGTTCATTACATCAATCCACTAACACATTGTTAGACTTAAACATTTTTAAAATAACTCATTCTGAATTTTCTGGAGAATGGCGCTGCGGCACCACTGTTACACATGATCTTCGCGCTGCGGCGTGATCGCGCTGCGGCTCGAGTCATGAAGCTGCGGCGCGGTGGCGCTACGGCACGGGAAATACACAGGTAGCCGACGCTGCGGCCCAGCGTACCAGACACAGAAATGGCAGTTCACGAAAAATCGCTGAACATGCCAATTTCTCCCAATTTCTTATTTTCTACTCGAAATTAGACATACCCACATGTTATAATTCATGTATAAACATAACCCAACATTTATATACTGACATTAACTAATTTAAACACTTAATAACATATTTAAAGCATGTGAATTTCACTGACTTTGATGTTCTTGGAGGTTTTGAAAATAAAACATGAAAATTGTCACTACGGATTCGTTATAACACCGACTCCGTTTATTTAAACTTTGGTCTCTTCGTATCAACATGCATAACAACATACAAGTGTAAAATTTAAGGATAATATACGATCAATACATAAAATATCACGTATAAGGCCATAAGGCCAAAACCCATACTCTGTAATTTTGTAGAAATCATATACGGCATGTTTTCATGAATTTGATGATATGGTTACATAATATATATAATTAAACACGATTTGATATGTCATAACACACATACAACCCATAATCATTACTCCTAATCTAATTACAGAGGTTAAATCAAAAACTTTAAAAGCCATTTTCATGAAAACTAAAATACGTAAAGTAGGAATTGGGAAGGAGAGATTACCCAGAGTGTTAATGAGTAGAGATAAAACCTTTTTCAAGCTTCTTCAACACAGAGATTCTCATAATTCCTCTGAATTCTCTCTCAAATTCTCTCTTGTTAGTTTTATCAGACTTAGAAAATGAAGAAAAGAAATAAGACGTCGTATTCAAATAGGCCGATGCGCATTATGGTCAGTTACCCATCATGGGTTAACTGGCCATAACTCCCTTTAAAGCCCTGTTTGTCTAGTTTGAATAGTTTTCAAAAACTATTAATTTAATAAAGCTTTTACCATATAGTTTAAATCATGTCACACCCACTTGCACAATAATTCATATATCTTATTTAATATAAATAAAATATAATAACTTCTCATACATTCACATAGTCATATATTAAATTTTCTCATTAATAAATAACGTCAAATTATTAACTCTCTAATTAATAATTAAATTAATTAAATAACATCATGCTTAATTAAATATTTCATTTAATACAATAAGCTCACATAATGATATACTTCGAGTAATAATTATTCTCTACATTAATTTAATAAATGTAACACATATAATTAAATTAATCTACCACAATTACATCAATTAATTATTTAATCTAATAATTAAATCATCAAAAATATTTATTTAATTCAATAAATATTAAAATTAAATTACAAAAATCTCGTTCGTCACATCTTTCCCCCCTTAAAAGGATTCTGTCCCCAGAATCACGACTTAATAAATTCGACCCGTTACATTCTCCCCCTTACAAAGATTCTGTCCTCAGAATCGCTTACACATAATTAAGTAATAAATGAGGGTAATTCTTCATTATATTCTCTTCGAGTTCCCACGTAGCTTCTTCAGCATTGTGGTTTCTCCAAATTACCTTAACAGAAGGTATAACTTTATTTCTGAGAACTTGTTCTTTTCGGTTGACAATTTGCACAGGAATTTCTTCATAAGATAAGTCTTTCTCAAAACGCAGGGGTTCGAATTCAATTACATGCTTGTAATCGGCTTTGTATGGTCGTAATACAGAAACATGGAAGACGTTGTGGACATTCTCAAGTGCTGAGGTAAGGCTACCTCGTATGCAACTTCTTCGATTCTTCTCAGTACTTCAAAGGGTCCAATGAATCTTGGGCTCAATTTCCCTTTCTTTCTGAACCTGATCTTCCTTTTCCAGGGAGAGACCTTCAAGAAAACATAACTACCTGATTCAAACTCGATAGTTTTACGATGTGGATCAGTGTATTCTTCTGTTGATCTTGAGCCGCTACCAGTCGTGCTCTGATTACTTTGACTATTTCTGCCGTCTGCTGTACCAATTCTGGCCCTAGCAATTATTTTTCACCAACTTCATCCCAGTAAAGCGGAATTCTACATTTTCTGCCGTATAACGCTTCGTAAGGCGGCATGCCTATACTAGCGTGGTAACTGTTGTTGTAGCCAAACTCTACTAATGGTAGGTGATCATCCCAATTTCCTTTAAAGTCCATCACACAGGCTCTTAGCATATCTTCTAATGTCTGAATCGTTCTCTCACTCTGTCTGTCTGTTTGAGGGTGGTAAGATGTACTCATTTACAATTGCGTACCCATGCATTCCTAAAGACATTTCTAGAAATTTGATGTAAAGCACGGATCCCTATCTAAAACAATTGATACTAGAACTCCGTACCTCGAAATAATCTCTTTTACGTATAGCCTGGCCAACTGATCTAAGTTGAATCTTATTTTTATCGGAAGGAAGTGTGTAGATTTCGTCAGTCGGTCAACGATAACCCATACTGTGTCGTAGCCTTTCTGAGTCGTCGAAAGGCCAACCACGAAGTCCATTGTAATATGTTCCCATTTCCACTCTGGGATCTCTAACGGTTGTAGCAATCCACTCGGTCTCTGATGTTCTGCTTTCACTTTCTGGCAGGTCAGACACTTGGCAACACATTCTGCAACATCACGCTTCAAATTCGGCCACTAGAAATGTTGTCTAAGATCTTGGTACATCTTGGCACTACCAGGGTGAATCGAATATCGTGAACTATGAGCCTCGCTTAAAATATCTTCCTTAATCTCTTGTACTGGCGGTACCCAAATTCTACTCTTAAATCTCAGTATTCCTTCCTTATCCATCTTAAATCTCGGTTCAGTTCCTTCAGATATCTTTTTTGTCACCTTTTTGCATTCATCATCCTGAAGCTGAGCCTCCTTCACTTTATCTAGTAGAGTTGTACCAGACTGCATCTGAAATAGCTTCTCATCAATCTCCATTGGATACTTCACTTCCAATTCTTGTTTCTCCATTTCCACAATTAGCTCTTCCTGAGCAGTTAACATCATCAATTTCTCACGACCCTTTCTACTTAAGGCATCGACAACCACATTCGCCTTACCGGATGGTATAAAATCTCACAGTCGTAATCCTTGATTAATTCCAACCATTTTCTCTGACGCATATTTAAGTCCTTCTGTGTGAAAATATATTTCAGACTCTTGTGGTCCGTATATATTTCACACTTCTCCCCGTAGAGATAGTTCCTCCAAATTTTCAAAGAAAATACAACTGCAGCTAACTCCAAATCATGGGTCAGATACCCCTTCTCGTAATCCTTCAATTGTCGTGATGCATACGCAATGACTTTACCATTTTGCATCAGAACACAACCAAGTCCTTTATGCGACGCATCACTAAAAATAACAAAATTACCTGTATCATCCGGAAGAGATAACAAAGGTGCCGTACTCAACCTCTACTTTAATTCTTGAAAGCTCTTCTCACACTTCTCCGTCCAAACAAATTTCACAGCTTTTCGAGTTAAATTCGTTAACGGAGTTCCGATCTTGGAAAAATCTTGAATGAATCTTCTATAATATCCCGCCAATCCAAGAAAACTTCTTACTTCTGACGGCGTTCTCGGCTGATCCCAGTTAATCACGGCTTCGACTTTAGATGGATCTACCGAAATTCCGTTTTTATCGATCACGTGACCAAGAAATTGTACTCGCTCGATCCAGAATTCGCATTTTGAAAATTTAGCGTACAACTTCTCCCTTCTCAATACTTCCAACGTTAATCTTTAATGTTCTTCGTGTTCTTCTTTAGTTTTGGAATATACCAGAATGTCGTCTATAAATACCACCACGAATTTGTCCAAAAACGGCTTGAACACACCATTCATTAGTCCCATAAATGCTGCAGGAGCATTCGTTAGACCAAATGACTTTACTAAAAATTCATAGTGACGTATCCGTATCGTGTTCTGAACGCTGTCTTCGGTACATCCTCTGGCCTCACCTTCAGTTGGTGATAACCACTCCTCAAGTCTATCTTGGAAAAGTATCTTGCTCCCTTTAATTGATCAAATAGATCGTCGATTCTTGGTAATGGATATCTATTCTTAATCGTGACCTTGTTCAGTTCTCTGTAGTCAATGCAGAGCTGCATCGATCCGTCCTTCTTTTTCACAAACAACAACGGCGCTCCCCACGGCGATACGCTCGGTTGAATGTACTTTTTGTCCAGCAATTCTTGTAATTATACCATTAATTCTTTCATCTCTACTGGTGCCATTCTGTATGGTGCCTTCGATATTGGAGCGGTTCCGGGCGCCAAATCGATCACGAAATCTACCTCTCTATCTGGTGGAAGTCCTGGCAGATCGTTTGAAAATATGTCGACGAAGTCCCTCACAATCGGTATCTCTTCTACTTCGGATTCTCTTTTCGACTGTCGACTATGTAAGCTAGATATCCTACACAGCCCTGTCTTAACAACCTCCTGGCCTACATCATCGTCAGATAACTCGCTTGTCTAGGTGACTTGTTATCATAAAACACAACATTTGACGGAGTCATAAGGTTAATACGCTTCTTCTGGCAGTAAATTACCGCCCCAAAATTGGATAACCAATCCATACCCAAAATAACGTCAAATTCCCCAAGTCGAATAGAGATAAGATCTACGTTCATGATATTACCCTTAATATCCACCCTACAGTTTTTAAACACGTTCGCAATTTCTATATTCATGGGATATTCTAACTCATCCTAAGCAAATCTAAACTATTAGCAAAGTCTTCGGATATAAAGGAACAAGTAGCACCCGAATCAAATAAAACATAAGCATTAATTTAATTGATCGGAATGATACCTGACACCACATCACGAGACTGGATTGCGTCCTGCACTGTCATATTGAAAGTTCTGGCGGTCGGTCGGTTTGTTGCGGTTGGTCCGGTGATGGTTAAGGCATTTCCACTGTTATTTCCACGGTTACCTCCTGGTACTGCTCCTCCTGATCCCTTCTTAGGGCAGTCTCTTGCTAGATGATCCTTCGAACCACAAGTGAAACAAGCACCCTTCTTTGGGTTAGGACAATTAGGTGCTATGTGGCCTTCCTGACCACAATTGTAGCATACTCTCTTTCCCCTTCATACAAACTCCTAGATGAGCTTTCCCGCAGGTCGGGCATGCTTCGATCTTTTTCTTCTGCCCTCCTTGTTGACTTCCAGCTGACGAGTTATCCATCCACTTCCTCTTCTGATTATGATTACCCCCAGTGCTACTCCCACCAGTCTTGTTGTTACCTTCATTCTCACTCTTCTTCTTCTTCTTCTTCTTCTTCTTCTTCTTCTTCTTCTTCTTCTGCTTTTGATTATACTTGGTCACCGCATCGCTTCCACCTTCAGCGAGGATGGCCTTTTCCAATACTCCGGCAAACGTGTTTAGCTGAAACATTGATACCTTGCTGTATACCCAAGGCTTTAGCCCTTGTTCGAATCTTCTGACTTTTCTCTCGTCAGTGTGTACTTGGTACGGGGCGAACCTTGCCAACTCGTTGAATTTAGCCGCGTAGTCAGGTACGCTCATGTTTTCCTACTTCAGTTCTAGAAATTAAACCTCCATATGCTTCTGCGAACTAGTTGGGAAGTACATTTCGAAAAATATCTCTTTAAATCTCTCCCACGTAATTACACCTTTACCTCCTCACACTTTGTTTGCTTGCCACCAGTAGCTAGCATCAGACTTCAGCATAAACGTTGCAAAAGCGGTCTTCTGGTTTTCTCTAACCCTAGCAACGTCGAAAACCTTCTCCATCTCCATAACCCACGTTTGAGCTTCGATTGGGTTCATGGAACCTTTGAACTCTGGCGGTCCCACCGCCTTGAAGTCTTTAAACGTTGTGTTTGGTGGAGCTTGAGGTTGATATTCATGGCTCCAGTTAGTAAGTTCACCAACTGCTGAACGGGATTAGCATTGGCGTTATTGTTATTATTGGTTGACTCTTCCTGAGCCAGTTGACGTTGTTGTCTTCTCATTGGCGGTATTTTTCTGTTAAATAAATGCTTATTAGAACTTTATTTATTTCTCTAAATAGTTAAGGCATTTCTTAACAATTAACATACTCATTTAATACATCATCTCAAACAACTTGATATATTTTCATTCAAATCAAAAGTTTTAACATTAAACGATAGCATAACTGCTATTTACATCAACTATCCTGGAATAAAGAATTCACAGGATTTAAAACATTTAAACTATTCCTTTGTTCATAAATACATCGGTAAAAACTAATTAAGTTCTTCACATAATTAAGCAAATCATATCACTGCCGATCAAGGTACTGAATAGCCTTGCTACGCTCTCTTCTAAGATGCGATACATCATCCTGTGATCCATCATATACAATGGAAGTCCTTCAAACTGGATGGGATACCTCAAAACTCGATCTTGAGTCTTATTCATTGCCTTGTTAAGTATAGAGTATGTCTCCCCAATCTTCGCCTTCTTTGCACGACTATCATCTTCTGCAAGATCAGCTTGACGTGATTCTCTTACCCATCCTTCCTCTGCTATTTTCAGTCTTTCGGAGGTTTCCTTCAGTTCTCTTCAGCTTCTCTATCTCCTTGGTCTTATCCTCGGTTTGACCCTTCTCATGGATCAAATCCCATTCTATATTTCCCAATCGTGAGTGAAGAGTCGAAATCTCCTCCCTCTTCTCCTTTAGAGTAGACTGTTGAACTGTCGCTCGCTCAGTCAATTCTTGAACCTCGTCTTGTAATTCGACGTTACGGTCGTACAACGTGTCATACATCTCAGCATCAACAGTGTACCGTGGTAACTCCTTTTCTTCCTCCTCCTCATCAAACTCTTCCTCAAGATCCTCCTCAGGATCAGTCTCGGGCTCATGCTCCTGACCAACAACGGTGATCAATGGAGATGACTCCCTCTGAACCAGCTGTTCCCTAACGACATGGATGTCTCGGGTTTCCTCCTCTATAGGTACTATAGGTACTCGGGGTTCTTCCTCCCCAGCTTGACTAGCTTCTCAAACATTCGACATCCTGACAACAAAATTTTAAGTTTTAGTTACTAAGTTGTATCATCTAATGCAAACTTTAACACATAAACACATAATGTATTTTATTATCTTCAATAAATTACAAAAATTCATTTCTTAGAACTCGATAAGAGTTTTCCATTACTATCTTCTTTCTATAAGGCTACTACCTAAGGTTGTTCCCCCACCTAAGGTTCATAACCTACGGCTCTGATACCAACCTGTGACACCCCCAAATTTGGTACTTTCATTTTCACAGGATTTGGTGTTCATGATACAAATATCATCTATCTATCTACCCATAATAAATGCAAACCATGCAATAGATAGAAATAAAAATCTTCCCATTAAGGGTTACAATATCTGAATAATAATAATACAATCCCAAGTTAAACTAACCTTAAACATCTGTGCGGAATCATAAACAAATAAGTCTTAAACAATAACATTAACTCAAGTCTTAAACAAATACATCATCATCATATAAAACAACAAGTCTTCGTCACTTGCTAACTTTGCCCTTGCCTCTACTAGTGGAAGGTTCATCAGTTCTTTCGTTCTTAACTGCAATGTTATTATTAAGCAAGAATGAGCACAAATGCCCACAAGTATAATATGAAATAACAGTATAATAACATGCGAATAAATCAAAGACATCTGAATAAAAGCTCAACTTTTGAATCAAGAATGAATAACAAGAATCAAAAGAATTTTGAGGGTCATAAGACCTTGAACTATGTCCTAGGTTATCAAGGATTATACTTGAAACCTTTAACAGTCATAAGACTATGAACCTTTCTTCTCGTACTTAGGGGGATCAGCCCTTAGTACCATACTGTGCACAATATCTTAACGCTAACGCATAAGTAAATCCCTTTGCAGGGTTGTTCATCTCAGTTTGACATTCGAGTCTGCACCAAAGGAAGTTTGGTTTGGATAATTCAATAAGGGTTCTGAAATTTAGAACGTTCATCAACTAAGGACTAGTTGAATCAATAAGGTTCACTAGTCTAATAAGGTTCAACAATAATGATATTCAATTTGAATAATGATCTCAAGAGTATACAATAGGACAATTATTGTATAACGGAATCATGCTTTGAAAAGATAAATAAATCTTTAATATAACATTTGATCTTAAATAATAGAATTGATAATTTACTCGAGGTAAATAATAAACTTGAACAATAATGACAAGTAGGGTTAGGAAACTTGCCTCGTGCGTAGATTACACTTTAACTAAGCACGTTCTTTGAATTTACTCCTACATACCATTCATATACACAATACCAGTTAATTATAACTTAACTAATCATCATAAACTCATTCTCTTTGTCTACTTTGATTATTGACTATACTTAGTCAAATTACCACTTTGTCACATAATTTGTACTTCATAAATTATCAAGCTAATTATGTATTCAATAATTTAATCCACATGCAATTAAGTTATTTACATGTTAAACAACTATTTTATCATCACATTATTCTTCTAACATGTTTACATGTTCATTACATCAATCCACTAACACATTGTTAGACTTAAACATTTTTAAAATAACTAATTTTGAATTTTCTGGAGAGTAGCGCTGCGGCGCCAATATTACACATGATCTTCGCGCTGCGGCGCGATGGCGCTGCGGCCGGACACTTGGCGCTGCGGCTCGAGTCATGGCGCTACGACACGAGTCATGGCGTTGCGGCGCGGGAAATACACAGTTAGCCGGCGTTGCGGCGCGGCATACCAGACACAGAAATGGTTCGCGAAAAATCGCAGAACATGCCAATTTCTCCCAATTTCTACTCGAAATTAGACATACCCACATGTTATAATTCATATATAAACATAACCCAACATTTATATATACTGGCATTAACCAATTTAAACACTTAATAACATATTTAAAGCATGTGAATTTCACTGACTTTGACGTTCTTGGAGGTTTTGAAATAAAACATGAAAATTGTTACTACGGATTCGTTATAACACCGAATCCGTTTATTTAAACTTTGGTCTCTTCGTATCAACATGCATAACAATATACTAGTGTAAAATTTAGGGATAATATACGATCAATACATAAAATATCACGTATAAGGCCATAAGGCCAAAACCCATACTCTGTAATTTTGTAGAAATCATATACGACATGTTTTCATGAATTTGATGATGATATGGTTTACATAATATATATAATTAAACATGATTTTATATGTCATAACACACATACAACCCATAATCATTACTCCTAATCTACTTACAGAGGTTAAACCAAAAACTTTAAAAGCCATTTTCATGTAAACTAAAATACGTAAAGTAGGAATTGGGAAGGAGAGATTACCCAGAGTGTTAACGAGTAGAGATAAAACCCTTTTCAAGCTTCTTCAACATAGAGATTCTCACAATTCCTCTGAATTCTCTCTTGTTAGTTTTATCAGACTTAGAAAATGAAGAAAAGAAATAAAGTCGTATTCAAATAGGCCGATGCGCATTATGGTCAGTTACCCATCATGGATTAACTGTCCATAACTCCCTTTAAAGCCCTGTTTGTCTAGTTTGAATAGTTTTCAAAAACTATTAATTTAATAAAGCTTTTACCATATAGTTTAAATCATGTCACACCCACTTGCACAATAATTCATATATCTTATTTAATATAAATAAAATATAATAACTTCTCATACATTCACATAGTCATATATTAATTTTTTTCATTAATAAATAATGTCAAATTATTAACTCTCTAATTAATAATTAAATTGATTATAACATCATGCTTAATTAAATATTTTATTTAATACAATAAGCTCACATAATGACATACTTCGAATAATAATTATTCTCTACATTAATTTAATAAATGTAACACATATAATTAAATTAAATCTACCACAATGCATCAATTAATTATTTAATCTAATAATTAAATCATCAAAATATTTATTTAATTCAATAAATATTAAAATTAAATTACAAAAATCTCGTTCGTCACAAGATGAACATTATTAATGTTAACCTTACCATTACCGATTTTACCTTTCCCGATTCTTTCACATGACCTGTTATCACCGAACGTGACAGTCCCATGTTTCCTTTTGACATTTAGTTCCACGAACTTAGATTTGTCACCTGTCATGTGGCGTGAGCATCCACTGTCAAGGATCCACTTTTGAGGTGACACTTTTGCCTTGAAACATACCTGTTTAAGAAAAATGCAATTTATCTTTTTGGTACCCATATCTTTTTGGGTCCACTTGTGTTAGTTGAAATCAAATCCCTTTTCTTTATCCATATTATTTTACTTCGATTATTATTTTTCTTCTTTGAACAATTTATCTCTAGATGACCTTTAGTACCACAATTTTTGCAAGTAGTGAAAGTTGTACAATAATTTAATTTAAATGATGATTTAGATTTAAGCACTCCAACTTCCTTTCTCTGTACCGGATTATAACCAATTCCTTATTTATCATAACTTGGTCTTTGTTTCCCTAACATGACATTTAAATTTTCTTCACCATGAACAAATTTAGCTAGAGACAATTTTAGGGATTCTATTTCCTTTTGAAGTTCATTAGTTGGGGGTGTTTTATTACTAGATTCATCACTAAAAGCATCAATACATACATCTCTCATTTTTATGTCGTTTGTCAATTTTTTAACTTCATTATTTAACTGTTTTACTTTGTTAAAAAGTATTTTATTGTAATTATCTAAGTAATCATTTTTCGCAGCTAATACTTTTTCCCCATTTGTATGTGTTACTTTTTCTAATTCCTTCTTTTCATCTATTTGTGACTCAACTTCGCCCATTAGTGTGTTTACTAGATCTTTTAAGTACATATTTTTTCTTTTAGTTTTCCATTTTCTTGTTTCAAAATCTCTAATATCAGAAAAAAGATACCTCACTAGACTTCACCTTCAAGTCCCATGAAGCATATTTGAGCCAGTTCATCATTTGCATTTATCTCCGCATCAGATTCTTCATCGTCACTCCATGTTAAGAAGGCTTTATTCTTTTTGAACTCTTTACTGCCTTTCTTCCCTTTGTTTTTGAGTTGGAACAGTCCTTCTTTAAGTGGCCTGGTCGTTCGCATTCAAACAAGTTTCTTCGGTTTGTTTAGCTTTGAATTGGTTTGAATTGAATGTATTCCTTCTTTTATTCTTTCTTGAAGTAGTCCCTTGAGTCTCCTTGAGATCATAGCTATTTCATCATCCGAGTTGTTTTCAAGTTCTTCTTCAATTCCTGCATATAGAGCTAGCACTTTCTTTCGAGGAATTCTTCCTCGTCATCATATCTTTTTAATTGATGTTATATTCTTCTAGTTCACCAAAGAGAGTTAATGTATCCATAGAAGAAATATTGGACAGAATCTTGAAGAGTAGTATTTTTAGATGCAAACCTTTTTGGGCATAGCCGAAGTAACTTATGATTGATTTCACTTTGTGGAATTGACTTGTCGAGCAACTTCAAGGAATTTTATAAGTACCAAAAATCGTGCCTGAGCCATTTTGATTGTTTTGTCTCTTTCTAGTTTGAACATTTCGTAGTCATGCATGAGCATTACTTAACTTAACTTCTCGTACCTTTGGAGGTTCCTTCATGACTTACCACTAGGGTATCCCATATCTCCCTTGATGTGTTGCATGACCAGACTTTGTCTATTTCGGATTGTACCATGCCGCTGAGAAGAGTGTTCATTGCTTATGATTGTATGAACCCATGTATGTTTCGATTGAGTCATCTCGAGTAGAGTTTTTGGAGCTGCATCATCTTTCCTTGGGATTACTGGTCCATTCTCTTCACACACCCATTCCATGGGTCTCGCTTAAGATATATCCTCATTCAAAATTTCCAGAAATTATAGTTCTGTTCCTAAGAGTAGTGGAGGTCGGTTTGTTGATTGACCTTCGTGATGAGCGTTTCCAAGTTGTG